>CM075937.1:11600700-11782233 GCA_038030265.1 Corythucha ciliata
GACCAATACATAAAAAATGATCTGTTATATCAGTTAAATTAGTCAGCCCCCGACACTTCAACGGATTTGCTCCTGAGACAAAAATGTGATCTATGCAAGTTCCCGAAAATTCCCGAACACGAGATTCCCTAGATACAACATAAGTAGATTATTTTCTCCCGGTGTCCTATTCCTTCGCCGCATGATCCCAGATGGTTGTCAAATCCACCGCAGGGCTCTCCGGGTCCGGCTGCGCAGGGCCTGTCAAATCAAGCATAAAACTGATATGCTCTGTAGTTGGGGTTTGCTGTGGTTGAAGGTTCCAATTGTGATGTCAGTTGACATTGTGTGTGTCACCGAAACATGGTTGAGTGGAGAGGTGCTCGATGAGGTGATAGGCCTTGCGGGTTATTCGGTTTTCAGTCGTGATCGTGAACACAGGAGAGGGGGTGGAGTTGCATGCTATGTAAAGGCGGGCATAATTGCTGAGCTGGTTCTTGGATCCGACGCTGTTAAAGACGGGGGAGTCGAGTTTTTGGGCCTGCAGTTTGAGCGCGACGGCCTTAGGCTGGGCATGGGTGTTTTTTATCGACCGACTGGCGTACCCTTCGGATCACGGGTTGAAAACGTACTGTCTTTTATGGTACCTCGTTGTGATCATTTCACACTGGCTGGAGACTTAAACGCTAATCTTTTGGGGAATTCGAGTGACAGCCGCAATCTTGTTACTATTTTTAATGATTTTGATTTGTCACTGGTCCCGTATTCAGCTGTCTGGATGTTATTGCTTACTCGGGAGAGCGTTGCGGTGACGACGACAATTGCTGGCAGTCTTCTTTTGGCGATTTGTCTGACCATGACGCGATATTTTTCGACATGTTCTTGCCACCGAATAGGTTGGTCGAGAATAGGCAGGTCGAGATTCTTTCGGCTCAGGATTGGAGCGAAGGTCTTGTGCTCGCCTTCGGTCGATGAAAAAGTCGAAATACTCACTGTGACTTGTTCCGGGGGGCCGAGGGATCCTGTGAAACCTGGCGCCATCTTAGGCCGTTGGGTTTGGGCAGCAAGGCTCCCCGCGATGCAGGAGCTTTTCCCTGTACTACGGAGGCTCTTAATGAGTATTTCGTATCTTTTGGAGGGGATTCCACTGACTGCATGGCTGATACCATACGTAGGATTGACACTACGTTTCGCGTGAAGAGATCGTGGATGCCGTCATGTCCGTTAGTTCAGATGTCAGTGGTAGTGACGGCTTGCAACTGTCCTATATCAAACTTTGCCTTCCTTGTATTCTAGAGCCATTAGAAGACATATTCAAGGCCTCACTTCAGCGGTCTGTCTATCCGGCGTCGTGGAGGGCTGCCTTGGTTCTACCCTTGCCGAAGAAGAGAGGTGCTGTCCTGATGGAGGATTTTCGCCCAATTTCGTTACTTTGTTCCTTGGTGAACATGGCATGCACTAGAGAGACCAAAAAACTACCAAATGGATCAAATATATACCTACACATTTGGTGATGATTACACGTGGTTCATTCACTCACTTTCGCTCTGTCTTGGATGGCAGCAGAATGGGTTTCAAATGAGCCAACCCCACGAAATTGGTTTCTAAAAAGGCAAAAGTGCTAATTCACGCAGCTAAAACTGAGAAAAGCACTAATTCAAGGGTGAAAAAAGAGAAAAACGCGAATTCGCGTCTTAAAAAACAAGAAACACGCCAATTCACAGCTAAAATTGTGATAAAGTGCTACAATTTAGCAGCTTTAAAAAATTGAAAAAAAGCGCAAATTCACAGCTAAAAGGGAGAAACGGCGCTAAAATTTAGAAAAAGCGCTAATTCACGGGTGAAACAGACAAAAACGCGAATTTGCGTCTAAATAAAAGTGGAAGAAAACTCAGCTAAGGTATGACAAATTACGATTTTACGGATAAAATCGAGAAAAAACGCTAAAAACCGCAACTAAAATTAAGAAAGTGGGCTAATTATCTGCTAAAATTGAGGGAAAAAACGCAAATTCACAGCTGAAAATGAGAAAACGCCAACCCTCCGATTCTCGGGGGCAATTTCGGGACTGAAATTTAGAAAAAGCGATTATTCACGCTGATTCGAGTCTAATAATTGAGAAACACGCTATACACGGCTAAAATTATTGATAAAAGTGTTACAATTTGGCAGCTTTTCACCGCGAATTCACACCTAAAAATTGAGAAGACGCCAACTCACGGATTCTCGTGGCTGGGACTGAAATTGAGAAAAAGCGCTGATTCACGTCTAAAACTGAAGGAAAACTCTAATTCACAGCTATGTTAAAGAAAATGACGATTTTACGGATAAAATTGAGAAAAGGCTCTATAATTCGCAGCTAAAATTAAATAATGTGCTCATTTACTGCTAAAATTGATGGTAAAAAAGGCTAATTCACAGCTGAAACAGGAGAGAACGCCAACCCGCGGATTCTTGGGATAACTTCAGGAATGAAATTGAGAAAAAGTACTAGATCAAGTGGCTAAAAATGTGGAAAAACGCTAACTCGTGGGTAAAATTCAGAAAAACACGAATTGGCGTTTAAAATAGAGAAAAACACTAATTTGCGGATAAAATTTGGAAAGAGTACTCAAACGCTAATTCATAATGTTGAGAAAAAGCGTTAATTTAAGCGGCTAAAACTGTAAAAAAAGCGCTAATTCGCGGATAATGGATAGAAAAAAAAAAACGAATTGGTGTTTAAAATGGTGAAAAGCACCTATTCACGGCTTAAATTGAGAAAAATTGCTGATTTACGGATAAAATTGGGAAAAAGCACTCAAACGCTATATAATTTGCGGATTCTCGAGGCTACATTCGCGGCTAAGAGCTTATAAAAAGCGCTGATTCGCAGCTAAAAATAATAAAATGAGCTAATTCGCGGATAAAATTGAGAAAAAGAGATAATTCGCAGCTAAAATGTGCTAGTAGAATTGAGAAAAAACGCTCTTCCGCAGTTAAAATTGAGAAAACGCACGTACACGGTTTTCGGAGGCAATGTCTGAGGCACAAATTCACAGCTAAAAGGGAGAAACGGCGCTATAATTTAGAAATAAGCGCTAATTCACGGGTGAAATAGACAAAAACGCGAATTCGCGTCTAAATAAAAGTGGAGGATAACTCAGCTGAGGTATGAAAAATTACGATTTAACGGATAAAATCGAGAAAAAACGCTAAAAATCGCAGCTGAAATTAAGAATATGTGCTAATTTACTGCTAAAATTGAAAACAAAAAAAAACGCTAATTCACCGCTGAAAGTGAGAAAACGCCAACTCGCCAATTCTTGGGGGCACCTTCGGGGCTGATTAAATTGAGAAAAAGCGCGGATAAAATCGAGAAAAAGCACTATAATTCGCAGCTTGAATTAAGAAATGTGCCCATTCACTGCTAAAATTGAGGATAGTTCACAGTTGAAATTGAGAAAACGCCAATTTGCAGATTCTTGGAGAGCTTCGGGAATGAAATTGAAAAAAAGCGCTGATTCAAGCGGCTAATTCACGGGTAAAAGTAAAAAAAAAAAAAAAAAAAAAAACACGAATTGACGTTTGAAATGGAGGAAAACGCCAATTTGTGGATATTTGGACAGAGCACTTAAACGCTACCTCTATACTTTATGGATTATTGAGGAAAATTCACGGCTAATTCACAGAGCTGGTTTGATAAAACGCCAACTCGGTGATTCCTGGGGCATCTTTTGGAATAAAACTGAGAAAAAGAGCTAATTCGTGGGATATAAATAGAGAAAAACACGAATTATTGATTGAAATGGAGAAAAGCATCTATTCACGGTTCAAATTTAGAAAAATTGTTAATTTGCGGATAAAATTGGGAAAGAGCACTCAACCGCTATCTAATTTGCGGGTTCTTGAGGCAACTTGACGGCTAAGAGCTTATAAAAAGCGCCGATTCGCAGCTACAAATGAGAAAATGAGATAAGTCGCGCATGAAATTGAGAAAACGCACATACGCAGTTTTTGGAGGCAATTTCGTGGCTAAAATTGAGAAAAATGTGATACTAAAAAGTATATTCCTAGTTTAATTAGAGGCTAAAGGGCCTCCTAGAGATTTCCGCCCAGGGCCCCGATAGGTGTTGTTTCGCCACTGTGTCCGTCAATTCATTTCTGGGGTGTCAAGAGCTAGTTTTCCATTGTTGTGGGGAAGGGGGGGGGGTATTTTGTCATATTTAGCCATTTTGAAGGCTCGAATCGTCCGTTTTGTCCTTTTTCGAGTGTGAACTACTAGTTTGCTGTTCTTGAGGCAAAAATGCTGCAAATTTTACACGAGGGTTTATTATTCTTGTGTTTATAGACAGATACGGCTTGAAATCTCAAAACATTTGAAATCCCCCATTTCGGACGCGCTTTTGGCCCATAAAAATTCATGGACTTATTTGATCAAACTGATCAGATGTTAGGACTAACTAGATCCCAAATGGAGTCTACCTGCGAAAGAAGGAGATTTTTCGAGTAATCCTAGGGCAGGACATGGCCCGGATGGCGGACCGACATTCCAGAAATAGAATCTAGACATTTTAAAACGTTTACTGAAAAAGTTTGATGGTGGGTTGTAACAATTTTTTCCTGACTGAAAATATAGATGTATTATTCAGAATGAATAATCAACCAAAAATCTATTTGTTCATCAAACCTTGAAATAATATGCAGTAGGTGCCTATCAACAATCTCTAGTACCAAACACGAAATTAATTTTTGAATTATCTACCAACCTCACCAACTAATTTTTGTGAATAACTTCTCGCGATAATTCCTCACATATCAATCAACACAAACACAACACAACACAAATGTTTGTGTTGATTGAGATGTGAAGAAGAGATTTGGTTCGACCTACGGATGCCTTGAAAATGGGGTACATTTACCCCGAAACTAGTCGGCATATTTAAATGTAATAAAATAATGTTTTACTCAAATAAGTAATCAATTACCTAAGAAGGACGCAAGTGTATGGCCGGCTAATGTTCTTGAAGTAAGGCTGAGTGTTTTGTGCAGCTTCAACGCAACATTTTTTTAAAAAATAAAAAATGCCATAAATAGAGGTCTCTTTTGCCTTAGGGGCCAAGCAATGTGCGTAAAAATACTAAAAAGTTCAATAATAAGTTTTGATTCACTTAAATAACTCAGTTTCAAAGGAGTTGGAATGCTAAGTAAATACAGTGTGGTAGGAGGGAGCATATTGTGACGTGGGCCTCCACCCCTCGTCAGTATCTAAGTATCTATTCTTATTCTTGAAACCTTACTTACTATTTGAAACCTATGATTAGTTGATTACTAACCAACTTCTCCAACAAACCTTTTGTTGAGGCGTGATTTGTAACTACCGCACCTTTTCCCTTAGATTTCAAGAGCGTTTCCTCAAAAACGCACGTCTTCTTCCCCTCTTAGTGCTACATGTAGCAGTCAAATTTAATCATTTTGCTCCACCAAAGTCTAATAATATGTCATTAGTCTTTACTTAGTTGTTTGTTCTTTTCGGTATATTCTGAAGATTCAACAAGTCCAGCACGTACTCACTCATTTTATCTCACACTACAAGCACAATAAAGCTCAGATACATTTTTTTTTCGGTTAAGACTTTTGCCTGACGCGTACAAATCGGCGAAGAATAAAATGCTACTTAGAGCGAATGACAGGGTCGAATAATTTATCCCGTTCTCAAACTATTGCAGTGGAATAGCAGGCTCACCCCTTCGTCTTTTATATTTCTTAACAATCTTAACACAAGTGTAGAAAATCCTCGAGAGCAAGTTGAAAGATAGTAGGTAACACTTAATATAATAGAGACACGGGAGGAAAGTGTGACTTTTCTTATCGCTGAGCACTCCCCGCTCCCTTCCACGACACAAGCATATTACATTATATCAAAAACCGACATGTTTCAACGTCATAAACAAAATTATAAAACTGCATACTTATTTCTATTTTATGGAGATTTTAATTTTTGCGAATTAATTCTTACGGGGAAAAATAAGTGCCTTCATAATCAATACCTCTTGATTAGAAAGTTGAGTGAAACCCAGGCAAACTGAATGAGTTTTTTTTAAAAAAAAAAATAATACATTTTCGAAGTTGAATGTCTGGGAAATCTGTCGCTTTTACCCTGATACAAGATAATGAAACACTAGAAGGGGTGGCGAGAAGGTTCGTTAAAAGAGAAAAGGGTAGGCGTTTTAATTATGCCTTTCGGAAAAGCGATGGATAGCTGGAACCAGAACAGGCGTTGGAGGGGTGAAACCTTAAGGTAGATATCGAAAAGAGCACCTGTTGAAAAGAGACAGACAATAATCCCCATCCCAACCATTCGCCCTCATTTCTTTGTCCGTCGCGTCTTTCATCATTTTCTTTTCCGTGCACGGACATTTTCGAGCGATCCTTCTGCATCCTTTTATGTTTTTTGTTTCTGTTCTTTTCGCTGTAACATTTTTTTTTTCTTTTTACAATCGTGAACACTCTTTTGTTGTTTATATAACAAGAGGAGGATATGAAAACTGGAGATCAGACAATTATCAACGTGACGAATGCTTAAGTTAATTAGCCCATATTAATCATATTCTCAATTAGTGGGATTCCCTTGCGGGGTTATCACACATACTAAAGTTTTGCTTAGTAATCGAAAAATTAAATCCGCCACCTTTAGTTTGTAATCATGGATCATGGCGTCCGGGTCAAAGTCCACTGCAGACCGTATCTTGAGAAAAACATAACAATATTTTTCTCGAGATGAACTGTAGTTATTCAACTGATGCACCGCATTGTTTTCTGTGTGAACTTGAAATAGAGGTAGGTATATTTTAACCCTGGAATGGCACCGTGGGGTGAGGAACACAGGTTCCCAGTGGCTCATCCCTTCTCGTAAATGTACGCGTGGATCTGCTCTGTAAGATCATGTCGCTGTCAAGGTCAGTCTCGCATTAGTTTTCCAAGGTAGTGGACATAAAGTTTACTTGGGGTGTCCAACACTCCACCGTGCCGTGAACGTGTGTTTTATTGGCTCCGTTTGTGATTTGTGTCTCCCGCCGTTCGGTCGTATTGTTAATTAATATGGCGAGTTCAAAGAAATTCTGGAGACCGGAAGAAATACGCGACTTCTTGACAGAATTAGAAGATTAGAACAAGAGGAATCTGTTGAAGGTGAGCCCAGTGACTCAGAAGATGAGGAAGTGGAAGTTCAAGATCCGTCGGATTCAGAAGAAGAGGTCGATCAAGTCCCAATCCCTTCAGAGTCAGTTGAAGAAAATGAGGTGAACGAGGACGAGGAGCCCGACCTAGCAGAACCACCACGGAAGTCAAGAAAAGCTGCCGTAAGAAGAAAAGGATACGTGTGGCAAAAATATGTACCTTCCAACAAAGGACGATTGAAATTGAGAAATATCGTTTCTGGACGGCCTGGCCGCTCCAAGCATTTCAACTACTCTTCGATTCAACTGCCATCGATCTTATAGTAAAACACACGAACGAAGAGATCGAGCGAAGGCGCAATTCCTGTAGCTTGCTTCAGTCGTACCACGGATTAACTGACCAGTTGGAAATTATAGCTTTTATTGGGCTCCTTTACATTTCAGGGGTTAATAAGTCTTCCCATCTCACTGTCGTCGACTTGTCGTCATCCCAGAGAGGATTGCCCATTTTCAAGGCCACCATGTCGGAGCACAGGTTTCATTTCCTTTCGTTTACCATCCGTTTCGACGACAAAAGTTCCAGGACTGAAAGACGAAAAACCGATCCTTTGGCCCCTATCCGTGAACTTTGGGATTATTTCATTGACAACTGTGGAAGATTCTACACCCCTTTTGAATTCGTAACCGTCGATGAACAACTTCTGGAATTCAGGGGTAAAGCGTCTTTCCGGGTTTATATTTCATCAAAACCAGACAAGTATGGTCTGAAAGTGATTATGATGAATGACGCATATACGTACTATATGGTAAACGCCATACCATATGTGGGAAAGGTGTCCTTACCTCCGAACGAGTCAGTCCCATCTTATTACGAGGAGAAAATCACTGAACCATTTCAGAAGACCAACCGCAATGTCACCGTTGATAACTGGTTCTCGTCAGTGTCTCTTTTTGATGAAATGTTGAAGAAGGGTCTCACTATGATCGGTACCCTTCGGAAGAACAAAGTGGAAGTACCGGAAGTGTTTGTGGCTAAGGGGCATGAAGAGGGGTCATCAAGATTTGTATTCGATCACAACAAGACTCTAGTCTCGTTCACCCCGAAGAAGAACAAAGTTGTGTTGTTGCTCTCCACTCTACATCATGATGACGCAATTGATCCTAATACAATCAAACCTATGGAGGGACTGACTCGTTTGATCAGCTATGCCATGCATACACCACTGCCCGAAATACTCGAAGATGGCCTCCTCGTTTTTTCACAGGGATGTTCGATCAGGCTGGAGTTAATGCTGCTATTCTGCACAGCATGGTGAAGTGGGAAGAACTTCCCTTGGTTTCTAGACTGCTTCCGTTGCTTTCTAGACTGCGTTGAGTGTGGACGCTCGCTAGTTGTTACGCTTGCTATGGAGTGCGGGGGAGTGTAAGGACATTGTAGACCCGGGTGTCGCGGTTGTCTGTATTGACTGTTCAATTAATTACCATTTCAGTTGTGTTGGAATGACGGAAGTTAACTTTAAGAAACGGTCTGTGGAGGCAAAGAGTAAGTGGAAATGTGCTTCGTGTAAGAAGGCGTAGAGAGTAAAGAAACGAGGCAAATTCTTGCTTTGGTTAAGGGGATTAGTCAACAAATACAAGACATCGGAGGCCTTAAATCGCTTTCGGACGAGGTGAAAAGTTTTCGAACCTCAATGGATTTTCTCAGTGACAAGTTTGATGAGATTGAGAGGGAGCTGAAATCCATGAAGGAGAAATATGAGGCTTCCACTGTTGAAAATACCAGGTTAGTGGGTATTGTTAAAGAACTTTCCGGACGAGTTAACGTACTTAGAACAACGTGATCGACGTAAAAACATAAAAATTGAAGGTTTACCAGAAACGCAAAATGAAAATAGTGTTACTTTAATAACTGAAATCGTGAAGAAACTTGAAGTAAACAAAAATGCTATTATTACTGACTCGTACAGAGTCGGGGTGAAGCGAGAGGGAGTAACCCTGCCTCGAAGTATGATCGTTGAATTTCCATCTGAATCGGACAGGGATGACATTCTTCGAGCGGTGCGTGAAGGAAAGAAAAAGTTATCTGCTTCACAACTCCAACCTGGATGGCCTGATCACCGTATCTTCATTAATGAGCATCTCTCAAAGTACAATGAGCATTTATTTTATTTGGCTAGGCAAAAGAGCAAGGAGAAATGTTACAAATCTGTGTGGCACCGTAATTTCAAAATCTATGTGCGTAAGGCTGAAGACACTCGCAAAATACTGATACGTTCAGAGGAGGATATTGTAAATCTAACTTAGAGTAATATTCTTTTTGTTTTACTTTACTGTAATTTTTGTTGTCGTTCACACAATATCAATGGATTCCAATGATTTATTTGATTTTCAAAATTCAAATAAATTGTTTTTTTAAATTGCTTTGATTAATTTGACTAACTTGATCACACATAAACTTAATGATGGATTCCATGTAGTGGGTACTTTTATGGATGTGAAAAAGGATTTTGATTCCGTGCAACACTCGGTTCTTCTTAATAAATTGAGTAAATATGGAATTCGTGGTATCCCTTTAAAGCTGATTGAATCTTATTTGTTCAATCGCCAGCAGACAGCAAAGGTTAATAAGGAATTGAGTGAAGAACTTATTCTAAATAGCGGCATACCCCAGGGCACTGTCCTAGGGCCCCTTCTCTTCTTGCTATTTATCAATGATCTTTTGAGTCTTGATATTTCTGGATCCTGTTTTGGCTTCGCAGATGATACCGCGACAATTCATTTTCTTCGTGACTATGACACATTAATTGATTTGGTAAAATTTGACTTGTTCACAATACAACATTGGATGAGCTATCACGGAATTTGCTTAAACATTGATAAATCGGCCATCATTAGGTTTTCAATTTCAAACAAACTGCTATCGGAAAAAAATTTTGTTTTCATAAATATGTATGCTTTTTTAAACACTCCTGTGATTGTTCTTCAATTTCTTTTAGTCAACATGTTAAGTACCTAGGAGTAACCATAGATAATAACCTTAAATTCAAAGAACATATTTCCACTACTGTATCTAAATTGCGCAAGTTGTTTTATGTTTTTAGAGTAGCGCGTAATTTTCTGTCACTTAGCGCAGCGCGTATTGTGTACTTTGGTTTAGCTCAATCACTCATTGCTTATGGTAGCCTAGCATGGGGTAGTGCGTGTACGTCTAGCCTTAAAGTGTTACAAAGTATGCAGAATCCCCTGATAAGGATACTTTTCAAGAAACCTTTTCGATATAGTCCCAGATGGGTGTATTGTGAACTTAAAATCCGAAAAGTAAAACAAATATTTTTGTTAAATTCTTGTCTTGAGGTTTATAAATCTGGAATTAAGGAGGAACACTTGCGTAAGGTGAGTCATTTACGTACTGCAGACCGTTCCAACATAAGACTCCCAAAGATTAACTGTGAGCTTTACAGAAGAAGTGCGTATTCATCGGCCTTAACCTTTTTTTACGAACAAAAAATAAATATTAATAGTTTCAATTCTTTCTCCCAGTTTAAAAAATTTGTTAAGTTTATGATTTAGTGTTTCAGTACCGTCCAACTAAAAGCTAATACTAAATTTAAGCCAAACAAGCTTATTTCATGCTAATTAACTAAAATTTTTGTCAAGCAACTCCACGAGGGAGCACAAGCTTTTTCTAGCTTATTCCCCCGTGGCCATGTAACACTTCTGTTTTGAAAATTTTCACCTATAATTATTGTATTTTGCAATAAATAAATAAATAAAATAAAATAAAATAAAAATACATTAAAAAAAAAATACCGATGAGCTAGTATTACGATACCAAAATTCCATAGATATTGCTATTCTCTCGGAATTGTGGCTCAAACCACAATCAACCTTTATAGTCAGTGGATAGGTACGACATTGTACATAGCCCTCGAGGAGATGGATACGGGGGAAGTGCAATTCTTATAAAACATGGTGTGAACTTTCAAGACCCTAAAATTCATAATGTGACCATGGAGCGAGGTAAAACTCAAGTCTGTGGTGTTAAAGTCACTTGCAGAAATAAACTAGTCAATATAATTTCGGTATATAGTGCTCCAAATGATCCTATTGATCCTGGTTTCTGGCTCGGGTTGGCCTCGTCACTGGATGGTTCCACTATTCTGGGTGGCGATTTCAATGCACATCACACAGCATGGGGTAATAATTATACTGACAAAAAAGGAGACACACTAATGCAAGTGATCGAAGACAGTTATTTCTTTATTTCGAATAATGGGCATAACACGATAATCCCCATACCAAACAACGAAAAAACTGCTGTTGACGTTACATTGGTTAGACAGGATCAGGAGTGGGCAAGATACTTGAGTATTTAAAATACTTTGTATTTTAAAACTCACGCGGGCTAAAACCTAAAAAAACTACGCGGCTAGAATTGACAAAAATATTAATTAGCGGGGCCAACTTTAAGAAAAACACTAATTTTCAACTCAAACTGAGAAAAAAGTGCTAATTGACTGCTAAAAAATGGCTAAACTGCAGCTGAAAATGAGAAAAACGCCAAATCGTGGCTAAAATGGAGGAAAATCGCCAAACAAACGAAAGAATCCCTACTGCACTGCTAAAATTGATTAAAAGCGCTAACCCGTGGCCAAAATTGGTTAAAGTTGTAGCGTGTCAACTAAACAAACCTCAATTTTTATTTTTAAAAATAACAAATATTATGTTAAAAAAACAACATAAGTCAGTTTGATCGCGAGTTCGTATTTTCCCAATTTTTCATTGTCGTTATAAAAAAGATCTCTAAATTTTTCGTTGGCCGTTATTTTGTATACCGAAGAGAGAGCGACCCACAAAGTCACTAATCCTTGAAAAATTGACAAAACGCAAATGCGTAGCTTCTGTTCGAGGCTAAAACTAAACAAAAAACGCTAATCCATAGCAAAAATTGAAGGAAAAATGCCAACGTGGGACTGAAGTGTAAAAAAAAAAAACCAGCTAATATTGAAAAATTCACTATAATTAGCCTGCACTGCTAAAATTACGAAAAAGCGCTAATTCACGGCTAAAATTGAGAAAAATTTAAATTTACATCAAAAATTGGAAATACGTTAATTCACGGCTTCCTCGGGAGACTTTGAGGCTAAAATTGAGAAAAAGCGCTAATTTATGGCTATGAGTGAAAAACTCGCAAGTTCGCGGCTAAAACTGAGACGAAATCGCTATTCTGCAGTGTATGGTTATGGTGAACAAATAAATGCTAATTTGTGGTAAACATTTCGAGAATTTTACGGCTAATATTGAGTAATTTTCAGTTCATACTGTGTAAACCGCTAGAAAAAATCGCTAATTTGCAGCTAAAATTGTGGAAAACGCCAACTCGAGGAAAATTGAAGAAACATCGCTGATTCACAGGATACCAAATCTACTTTGCTGGTAAAGTTGGGTAAAAGCCCATATGTATGTCTTTATGGTGGGGGGGGGGGGGGGAAAGCGCTAATTTGCGGCGAAAAGCGCTAATTTGCTGTTAAAGTTGACAAAAAGTACTCATTCGCGGCTAAAATAGAGAAATTCGCAGTTTAAACTTGGCATAAGCGCTGTTTAGCGGATAGACTGTGGAAATAGCGATAATTTGCCTACAATGTTATGGAAAAGGCCATGGTTATAATTAGGAAAAGGCCTTAGAGGTTACCAATAGAGGTTGTATGTATAGTTAGAGACTTTTAGGGGCCTCTTGAAGATTTCCGCCCCGGGCCTCGATATATGTCCACCAGTGACCTCACCTCGTTTTCAGCTCACGATCCACCAGAGCCCGCCGGTTCGGTACTAAATACTCGGTGACAACTTGTCTACTTTTTTTTGCGCATCGCGGCGCAGCGCCATTTCGCGCTGTTACATTTTGTCAACTTGTCTATTGAAGGACCTGATATTTTTGAATTATTTATTTTTCGTGTTTTTCGCACTATCTGCCATCGAAATCGAATTTTTGAAAAGTATTTTAATTTGTATTTGTATTTTATTCAAAATTCAATTCAAAAAGTATTTGTATTTCAGTATTTAAAATACATTTTTGAAAGTATTTTGGGCTTTGTATTTAAAATACATTTTCAAAGTATTTTGCCCACCCCTGGCCAGGATTTAGCGGTGGAGGTATCTTGGAATATAGTAGAGGAAAACCTAGGATCGGATCACCTAGCTATTAAAATGGAGTATGTAATGGGAACATGAAGAAAGGTTAAAGGTGACGAATTCCACAGTGTCACTAGGATGGAAACTGAAAGAGGCAAGCTGGTCACAGTAAGAAATAATATCGGAGGAACTAATGGAAAAAATTATTATTAATGACCTGGACATCAACGTCGCGTACAATGAATTTATTAGTGTCATATACAACGCCGCCAATGCATCTGTACCACAAAGAAAACCCTAAAAGGGTAAAAAACGTACTAATTTTAAAACCCATGGTGGGACAAGGAGTGCAACGAAATGCGTCGAAGTGCCAAACGGGCCTATGAAGAATACAAATCAAAACCGACATCAGCCAATTACATTAAAATGAAACTCATGAATGCCAGAACTAGGAAATTGTTCAGTGAAAAGAAAAAGAAAAGTTGGCATGAATTCTGTGATGGAATAAACAGCACTACTTCAATTGCTGATGTATGGAACAAGATAAGGCAATTAAAGAACCCAAAATCCATAAAGCCTCAGTTTATAGACTCGAACTGCATTGAACTTTTCCTTCAAAGTATCACACCGGACTACGTGTCTCAAGATACAAAAACACACCAAAGTGATAAGGTTGATGAGAGTAACGCTCTTAACCAGGAAATTAAGGATTTTGAATTAAATTTGGTTTTAAAGAAAAACATAAATAAGTCTCCGGGTGTGGACTGTATTTCCTATTCCATGCTAGCGAATCTGGGACCAAAAGGAAAGAAAACTCTTCTGACTATTTTCAATGTTATATTTTCCACCAAACAAAACATGATAAATTAATTAGACTGATATTATCCGGACGACGATAGAAGGGCATAGCCCAACACGATTCGAGTTTCGAGAAAAAATGGCTCCCCGGCGGGATTTGAACCCGCAACCTCTGGATTACCAGTCCAGCACGCTGCCATTTGCGCCACGGAGACGCCTATGGGAGTCGTACTCCGAGGGATAAGCTAAGCCGAACCCCACCCAGGTCCATTGTTTCTCGAAACTCTAGGCGCTTCTCCTGATCGGTAAACCACGCCGAATTTTATCTTATCTAGATGTTGTTAGATGAATATACTGAATAAATCTGTCGCCGGTATTTTAATTAATAAATTAATTAGACTGATATTATCCGGACGACGATGGAAGGGCATAGCCCAACACGATTCGAGTTTCGAGAAAAAATGGCCGCCGGGGAGGGAGCCATTTTTATTCAGTATATCCATCTGAAAACATTATTGCTTGGAAAAGTCACAGAGTAATTCCTTTGCCCAAACCAGGCAAGAATCCGACAGTATATGACTCCTATCGACCGATAAGTCTTGCATCATGCGTTGCCAAAACATATCAAAGAATCTTGCAGATGCGGTTGAACTGGTTTCTAGAATCAAAAGAAGTTTTTGGAAAGAGACAACATGGATTCAGACGGAGGCATAGTCCTATAGATTGCATCGCGGAATTAGTAACTGACATAAATATAACATTCACAAATAAAGAATTTCTGTTAGCTGCTTTTGTTGACTTGTCTAACGCGTTCAATGAAGTATCTGTCCCTCTACTGGCACATAAAATGAAGAAAATTGGTGTTCCACATAAAATTCTGAAGGGTGTTATAGACAGCGTATTAGATCGTGAAATCGTTATCGACTTCGATGGCAATAGATTCGGTCCAACATACCTTATCAACATACCTACACATGCAATACTGGAATGTCAGCAATTCCACGCACAAAGTAAGAAAATGATGGATGAAATAACAAAAGAAAACATAATAAGGCCATTCTACTTACCTCATTTACTAGAAAATCCAGGGGAGACGGTGAATGTCACATACATAAAAGAGACGAGATTACTAATCTGAACTGCTAAACTTACAAACAATATCTTAAAATTGAAATAAATACTCTAAACCTCCACCAAAACCAAATTAAAAATAAACACATTTAAAAAATAAATAAATAAATAATAAATTTGATGAGAGTAAATGGCTAATGCGCTTGTTCGCAAAGAAAAAAAAGAAAAAAAAAAAAAAAAAAAAAAAAAAAAAAAAAAAACAACACCCCACGATGCCAGTAGCGCAGATAGAAAACACGGTGCTATTCTAGGGTAGCTGACTCCATGGAATTGCCTATATTTCGTGTACTTAGGTCCAAAAAGGGGGTCTAGGTTTAGCTTTTCTATACTGTAGGAGCTTTTTTGTAGTCGGAGCTTTTCTATGACTCGAATTTTTGGGGCACTCAAGCCCTTAAGCCCCTTCCTGATGCAAATTCCAGTGTGATTCACGCCATTAAATCGCAATTACAATAATATTTGCGACATGACAATTTTAAAATCACAAAGACTGTCAAATTTTAAACATTCCGTGCACGGAGTTGACGTTTTACGTCCTGTTAACTGTATTTGAACAGAACTTCTTTCCATCATCTTTTTCTCTAATCGTATTGAACAGCAGCAGTTCAATGTTCAAGGTTTTTAAATAACATTAATAATTATCTCCCTCCTTTTTAAATAATTTGTTCCTCGAATCCCAGAAAGAGTCAAAAGAGGCCTTCACGCATTTTAGTTCTAGATTGTTCATTCAAACAACGAAATTATTTCCCTCAAGCAATATTTTTCCACTATATTCGATTTTGCATTTATACCACTCAATCCTTCTCACTCCCTCACTCTTTCTCTCTCTCTTACACTTTTTCCCTCCGATCTTTTCTGTTTACAAAGCATTATTTTGGTGGAACTCATTAGGGCTCTCTATACAAAGCTGATGCAGCCTATAATCTTTTTCGTGAGCTCGCCGGCCAATTTTATTTGACTTAGTTATACATTTATGATTAATTTGTCCATTAAATCGTTTAAGTTTGATTTAATTTCACGTTTTTGAAGGCTTATACTTGTTTTCTTGGAACCCCAAAGGCGCTCTGTCAATGATATAAAGCTTGAAGTCGAGAAATTTGGATTTCCCATTGCCATTGTAGTCCAGTCTATAGGGGATTTTGCCGGGACAAACGTATGGAATAGAAGCAGTTTTGAGTAGAAAAGTCAGCAAATTTCCAGGTTTTTTGCGATTTTCAGCGTGAAGCCGACTGAATTTTTGTTGGCAAAGTTCAGATTCGGATTCAGCACCCCCAAAAACATAGTAAGTCCGTTGAAAAAAAAAAAAGTCTATTCGTTTGTCATGAAACAGGCTTTCCAGAGCCCCAATTGTCTGGACTATTGGCAACGGGCCAAGGCTTGAAATATTACGGCTGTCCTGAGAAGTGTTCTTTACTATTTGGATCCCGGGGCTGTTACTAAGGAATAATGCTCGCTGGGAACAGATGTGCACTACTATCCCAGCAAAACCGAGTCAGGGAGGATTCGGCTCGCAGCCAGGACTATAATGAGGCTCGTTTCACACATAACGCGGTTTCCCGAGGCGCGATCGCGGTGGGTGCCTCGCATGTGTGAACCAAAATTCGGTTTCTACGCGGCAACGTTTTGAAGAGGTTTCTCGGTTCACACAAGCCTCCGCGCCTCGGGAAGCCGCGTGTGCGTGAAACGAGTCTAAAAAGCGCCCCATACACTGTCAGTTTAACTGAAGGCAATCGTGAGGTCGTCGATCGGGGTTACCCACACATTTATCAGTTAATCTAAAGGTCATGGACTTGCAGTACGTGAAAACTGAAGGTGTGTGGCCGTAGGACCGGACGTGAGATCGGCGACTCACAGTGTATGTTGCTCGGCGATTTTGGTCTGACGTTCGCCTCTTGAGGCGACGGCCTGCAGGCAATTGTATAGTGTATGGGGCACTTAAGGGTGAAAAGTGTAATGGGGACATATGATTTTAAGGAATTAAAAGAGCGGGATTTTGGGGTTGGAATCATGGAATTAAAAATATACAAGTTCTCGAAATTATCTTTCTCATTTTCTTTACATGGTGGCAGCTTAGTCAAAGAAAATGAATGCGGAGGACTCAGTGTCAGCGCTCGTTGCAGCACTGGAAAGAGTGCCGCGACAGCCTTCGAACGAATCGGCAGGGTCGTCGTCGTATTCGGTCCAACCACCGGAGAGTTTCGACTTGCGGGAGCCGGCAAAGTGGTCTCGATGACCCATTGACGAGGTGTCAATGGACTTGCCAAAACTGTAGTTTTTGGAATGAAATGCTTCTATTAAAGTTAGTTACAGGTTTAACCGACAGGAGCTTGTCGAGCAAATTGCAGTTGGTCGAAAATTTAAGAGTTGAACAAGCGATTGAGAGAATTCGTTTATCCGAGTCGATTGAAACTCAACAAGACGAGGACAGAGGTCAAAGTGACCAGTCTGTAGAAGAGGAAGTTTTATCGGTATGCTGGACTATTTGAGCAAATTCTATCCCCGCTTGTCCGAATCTGGCAAACTAATTCGGGAGTGAGGCCGACGAACTTCTAACGTCCGTGACAGAAAGGAGGATGAAACGGGGACATATGATTTTAAGGAATTAAAAGAGGGGCATTTTGGGATTGGAATTAAAGGGGACCGCTGGAGACGTTAATGTGGCTGTGGCCTATGTTTCAAAACTGAACGCAACTGACGTTCGGCGTTAGAACCAGTTTGTGCCTTGTCCCTGGAACATGCGGAGCAGGTCATTAACTCACTACACCAATGTGACCCACTTCTGCGGTTGAGCGCATGGATGATTGGGTGGTGGGCATAGTGGCAGAGCCACACTAGAGGGATGGGCCAACACGTGCTTGACCGGGATACTGATCATCTGGTCCGTTAGCTATCACGGACTGGCCAAGCCAGCGGAACACGGCATGGCTACCTGACAAGTTGGCTCAAGTTGGACAAGTGGACATCCGTTGGGTGAGGGGGCATCCTAAGAAGGGAGGAGTACGTTCGCCTGATGGCACGGATCTGGGGGGTGGCACCAGAAACCAATGACTTCACGGATATTCAGACAACAACTTGCAATGTCACGGGTATTTTAGAACTGAAACTTGGAATTTCGCAGAAATTAGGACTGGAACTTGTTATATAAGAATATAACGAATATTCAGCCAGGAAACTTGAAGTTTCGCGGATATTTGTCTGAAAAACGTCGCAACTTTGCCGCTACTCGTCAAGGCGCTGTCATGGCACGCTAGCCATCGTCCAGAGTGGGTGGTCCACTCAGTGTTGGACCCACACCTACTCGGGGCCACACCTCGGCGGGAATCTCTAGGAGCTCCCTTAGTCTCTAGATAAAACGCGTTGAATTATACGTATTTTTCTCAATTTTAGCCGCACACTAGCACTTCTTCTCGATTTTATCCACGAATTAACCCATTCTCTCAATTTTACCTGCGGATTATCGTTTTTATCCATTTTAGCTGGGAATCGGAGCTTTTCTAAACTTTAAGCCGTGAATTAGCGCTACTTAACTATCAATTTACGTCACGAAGTTGCCTTAAGAATCAGCGTATTACGTTTTCTAAATTTGTGACTCAGGGCACTTTCTCAATTTTTTTCACGAGTTAGCAATTTTGCTCGATTTTAACCGTGAATTAGCGTTTTTTCACCCGCGAATGATGGCTTTTTCCTCCATGTGTGTGACGAATTCGCGCTTTTCTAAAATATAGTACCCGTGATTTCGCATTTTTCTCTCGTTTACCCGCAAATTATCGGTAAAACAGTAGGTAATTTATCAGTTTTTGCCTCGTGAATTCGTCCATTTTCCCAATTTCAGTCTTGAAGTTGCCACTTAAGAAACCCAGAGTTGGTGTTTCCACAATTTGCTGCGGTGAATTTGCGCTTTTTCTCAATTGCAACCGCGAATTGGTGTTTTCCAAACTAATTTTCCCCTCTAATTTCACCCAAGAATTAGCGTTTTCCAAATTTTTGTCGTGAAGTTGCCTCGGGAATCCGTGAATTGGCGATTTCTCAGCTTCGACTGTGAATTAGTGACTTTTCTCGAAATATTTATAGCCACATAATAGGTAGCGTTTTATCACAATTTTAGCCGCGAAACAGAGTTTTTCTCATAGCCTCGAAAGTATGTTTTTCCTCAATTTGACAGGCGTAAATTAGCGTTTTTGTCTCAATTTTTGCAGTGGTTGAGCCATTTTTCTTAATTCCATCCATGAGGAACATGCATGAATGTCCGATTTGGTAGAAAAGTATACCGATGAATTGGCACATGCAGAGAAGGAAATCAACGGTAGATGCAGCCCGATTGATGAGTCTGGTGATTTTTAAATAAATTTCAAAGTTCTTCAGGAGGGGATGGATGGTGCGACGCGAAATGACGTCAATGTTTAGTTGTGAAGGATTTGAGAATTTTTTTTTTACAAATAACAAGAAAAATTGTCCCAAAGAAAACACGATTAAGTTGGCTCGAAGTTAGCTACCGTTATACATAGAGTATTAAATGAAATAACAAATGAGAACAGAATAATAAATTAATAAATAACTATTAATCGATAGACTGCTAGATTCTACTATCAGATTCGGCAATCTGAGAAAGCGTTATGCCTTGCGGTGCAGGAAAGTCGCTGCTATAGATTAAATAGAGGATCGGCCCCAGGACGCTGCCTTGGAGAATCCCATCAGTGATTGCTTTTGAAGCTGAGATAGCATCGCCACACTTAACGTAGAAGGTACGCCCGGTCAAGTAAGACTGCATAAGTCGGTAATACGTGTCGGGGACATGATTTTCAGTTTATACAGCGGACCATCATGCCAGACATTGTCGAATGCTTTCTCCGTGTCTTAGAATGCTCCGAGACAAAATTTTTTGTCCTCATAGGTATTAAGAATTAACTCTGTAACTCGATGTCGTTGTTGAGGGCAGGAGTGCGACTTGCGGAAACCAAACTGTGAGTCGGGTATGAGGAGTGCGAGGAAGTGAAGTAATTTTGGGACCAGCAAACGTTCGAAGATTTTCGCAAAAAAGGGCAGTAAGCTTATTGGTCGGTAGCTATGAGGATCTGAGGCGTTTTTGTTAAGTTTCTTGATCATAGTTATCCGTGCGTGCTTCCACTTGCTTGGATAATGCGAGGTTCTGAGAATCGCATTATATATTTGTGTCAAATAGACTATACCTTTACGAGGAAGGGCTTGAAGTAGAGGTTGAACAATGAGATCATCGCCAGGAGCCTTTTTCACTTGTTCGGGCGTAAGAAAGTCTTTGAAGGGTGAAAGCTGCAGATGCGCCCGTAATTGATTGTATACATATTCAGTGAAGTTAGGGCTCTGATCCATGTGAGGTTTGAACTGATCAACCAGGATAGTAGAAAAAAGGTTGCTTTTCTCTTGTGATGTGCCATACCAGTGGTTTTCCACCTTAAGAGGAGGAATAGCCAATCGTTAAGTTCGTGGTTAATCGTTAAGTTTTAACCCACAAGGATCCGTCATTCCGGGACAGCGCGCGCAGTGAAGAGGCAGTAGTGTCTTGTCTTACCTCTCCTAAAGCCTTTGTAAGTTCCCTTGTCGCACCGATTTTCCGGAGCCGAAAAAAAGGATCCTATTTGCAGGTAGTGGGGATGATCTACAGAGACGCGTGTAACCTGAAGTTCACTTTCCTGGATGCATGGAAGCCCATTATACCTGATGCTATGTCTTATATACTTATTATCTAATTATTAAAGCTACTCCTCCCTTGCGACGACCACTTGGGTGATCTGACCTGTATGTCTTATAGCCGGGAACATAGAAATTGATGTTAGGGGCTAATTTCGTCTCAGAGATTAGCGCAATATCTATTTCATAGGTATTTAAGAATTATTCCAAGTCATGTTGTTTGTTATTAAGTCCTTAGGCATTCCAAGTGCAGATTTGAAGGGTTCCACGAGCAGAAGAATTCACGATTTACACTTATTAGAGAGGAGAGTTGGGAGGATTTTAACCAGAGTTTCAACTACGGGTTGTAGTAGAGAGAAGAGGAAATTCATTTGATTCATCGGGTGTTCAACAGTAGGATTGTTTCCCTTGGTAGTAGGTTCAGCGTATGTCTCGGAATGTTTGGGGCCAGAAGGGGAGGGTTGAGATTGAGGAGCCACGAGCTGTTTCTGTGGGATGTTGAGAGGCAGGGGAGGATCATTAGTGCGTTGTAAGTTTTGTAGAGGAAGTCTAGGATACTGTTGGTATTTTTTGTGGACTGGGCATCCCTTGTAATTTGCCGTAAGCTGGCCTTTACAGTTGGTACAAATTGGAGGGGTGGTTGACGGCTTAGTGCAAGCCGTAGTCGGATGGATTTGGTCACATTTGACGCACCGAGGAGTCCGATGACAGAAATTTTTGGTGTGACCAAAATCTTGGCACCGGACGCACAGTAGCGTACCGACGTAGGGGCTTAGGGGGGCGGACCGCCCCGGGCCCCCTGTCAGAGGGGGCCCCCGAAAAACTTAAAGATGGAAAAATCACGATCTTTAGGTTCTACGTTCATGAAAGTGGGGGTAGGGACGTGGTTCTAATTCACGAAATTAAGAAAAATTATTAATTATCAGCTAAAATTAGTTTAAGTGATGATGAGAAGAAACACTAATAAAATCGCAGCTAAAATTAAGGCAAATCACGAATGAAATTGACAAAAAGCGCTAATTAGCGGCTAAAATTCGACAAAAGGCTAATTCTTTGCCGAAATTGGAAAGAATCACTAATTAATTTGGGCCTAATATTGAGTAAAATCGCTAATTCGCGGATAAAGTCTAAAACAAACAATAATTTGCGGATACAAAAATGAAAAGATCGCTAATTTAGTAGGTAGCTAAAATTGAGAGAAACCCTAATTTGCGGCGAAAATTAAGGAAAATACTGACTCGCTGGTCAAATTTAGGAAAATGTGAATCCGTGGCCTCTGAAGGCAACTTCGGGCTTAAAACTGGGAAAATGCGCTATTCCATAACTAAGAGTGGAGAAAAAGTATAATGCAGAGCGAAAATGTTTAAAAAACTGCTGATTTTCTGCCATTATTAAGAAATCAATCATTTCAATCTTTAAATCTTTAAATTCAATTTTTTAAATCAATTATCAATTATTAAGAAATCACGCTGGCACGGCTAAAACTCTAAGAAAAATTCTAGTTTGTTGCTCAAATTGAGAAAAAGTGCTAAAAAAGGCAAAACATCGCTATAATCAGCAGAAAAAAATAGCTTTCAAGGAATTAAAAACGCTATTTCACATTTCGCTGCAAAAATTGAGGAACGCGCATAAAGTGCAGAAAAAATTCCAATATGCGGTTAAAATTTAAACAATAGATAAACCTCAAATTAGCGGCTAAAATGTAGGAAAACGCAAATCCGTGGCCTCTGAAGTCAACTTGGGGCTTAACACCCGGAAAAAGCGCTAATCCATAGCACCAATTTAAAAATAATGTCCTAATTTGCGGCCATTACTGAGAAAAATCACTAATTAGCATGGCTTATTTGATTAAAAACGCCATTTGCAGTTCAAATCGGGGAAAAGATTCAATTCACTTCTAAAAAGGTAAAACATCCCAAATTTGCAGCAACAATTGAAGAAAACGCCAATTCAAAGTCACGACCAAGAAAATTCGCTTTTACGGAGTAAAAACGCTACGTCGATGCTAAAATTGACGACATTTATACTAATTCGCGGAAAAATTGCAGAAAAATATCCAATTCACGGCTAAAATTGAAGAAATTATAATTTTCGGCTGTGGTTGAAAGTTCGCCAGTCCGAGGCATCTGCCTTTTGTTCGGGGCATAGAATAATAAACTATTCTGTCGTAAAGAAGGGAAACTTCGCTAAATTTTCGAAGCCAAGGGAAGGTAGCTTCTCGGGGGGAATTGGGAAGGTTAGCTTCACTTCCCCCTTCCTTCTTCCTCCAAATTTTGTTTCCATGGTACTTTTGTTTAATTTTCACTCCTCCTCTAGTTTTTTTTTGGCGCGAAGCTCCAAGTTCAAAAATAAAAAAGCAGGAAGTCAAATTGAGTTAATTTATTTTATTTTCGTCGTTGTACTTCAAGTGGTTTTCAGGGTACATCGATCAAGTTGTATGGTTTATGAAAGAGCAATACTTCATGAAGCATCATAGATGTGAGAACATGAGAATCCGTATACATAATACAGAATACATAGTAGGTGGAAGAATTCGGTTTGCAAGTAGTAAAGGTTGTGGTATATTGCAGTAAAGTGAGTACAATTTTGTTGTTTGTATCGCTCGCACAGTAATATAATTCTGAATAACTATTCACAGTTCAGTATGAGAACCTAAAACTATACCTAACGACTTGATTGCATATTTACAGGAGGAAAATTATATTTTTCAGGGTATCTCTCATTTTTTTGAAACCTGGCTTGAGTCACACCTATGCCTATTATGTCGAATTCCCCACCAGGGATTGCGTAAGACTTGTGATTGCCCAGAACATATGACAGAAATATTGTGATTTAACATGAAGCTTGCGACAAGCCCACCCCTTTCTGATTAACCAGACAAATAGGCTTTCAAGAAAATATACATAGTAAATTGTAATATGCTTGTCAGTGTATTGCTATGTGCGATTCTTACCACCCCTATATGGTATTTCCTCTAGTCTAGGGGACGAGTCATGAATGAACCTCCCTGAACATTTCTGACAAAGAGGAAAGATGGGCATGAGCGTGCGGATAAATTGTGTATAAAAAGCTATCATTCCTTGGTAAAATTGAAAGTATTCAAATTTTCGACTGTTATTGAAAATACGCCAATTTGCGGATTCTGAAGGCAACTTTGTGACTAAAATTGAGAAAAACCGCGAATTCATGGCAAAATTAGTGTAAAAACATCCGCTGCTTTCCGACTAAAATTGAGAAAATATCCCATTTGCGGCTTAAATTGAGTACAAATTCTAATTGGCGGATAGAATGTACAAATACCTAGAACTCGTGGATAAATTAAGGGGAAATCCATAATTTGATGCTACGTAATAATTTTATTTCTTGCTTATTTAGTGACTCAAGGGGCCTCAAAGAGATTTCCGCCCTGGGCCCCGATAGGTGTCGGTCAGCCAGTGCGGACGCACTGCAAGACGGATCGCCGAGGCTTTGGTGGTTCCACGCGGACTTTCGAATAATAAAGTTTGGTAAGCGAGTAGATTTCCGAGTTTTTAGGATTATTCTTCAAATCTACGAAGAAGAGGGGCAAGGGGTGTTTAGTAACCGGGTGAAAGACTGGGATCATTTGGACGGGGTCATAGCCGAGAGATTTCAGTTCATTCATCATTTCGCCCGGGTCACAAGAGGGGTGAAGGCCCTGAATTACCACCCGAAAGTGACGATCACATTTTAATTGGAACATATGGAATTCTACCTTGTTTGACTGTAGATTATGTGACTAATTTTCTGTAATCTTGAATATTTTCAATTTTCATCTGTAGTACACCATCGGATGTGTGATGACAGAGATTGTTTATGCTCATGTTTTTGTATTCTGCTAAAAGCAGACTGGAGTTTCTTGCTCTTAGGACTGATGACACCCACATCCCGTGTCTCCTCCTTGCCATTTCTTTTCAAGTTCCGTTAAAATTAATGCCAGAGCAGCACAAATAGCAACCTTTGTTGTTTTTTTTCCCCCTACGCCGAGCGGTCACGGCTGTTGAGCCATTAAGAGACCTCTGGCAGCCCAATATAGCATAGATATTCTCGACCACTTGGTGTCGTCATTGGAAAAAGATTGTCGTACATCCGCAAGCTGCGGACAGTCAAAAAGGTGGGTCGAAGTCATTGGCTCTGTACTGCTGCAGACACCGAGCTTGATCAGAAACTCTGGCAGCAGCTCATCGGGACCAGCACTCTTACCCTTCTTAGTACGTTGCAGTGCTGACTCCAGCTCACTCATGGAGAAGTCCCCATTGAAGAGCTCATGGTCCCCCTCCTGAAGGCATGTTGGGAATGCTGTAGTCCTTGGGGCGTTGGCCTTTGTCTTTGGGCGAAAATTGCTCACCGCTGCGTAATGTTTGCAGAAGAAATGGGCGATATCTTTATCAAAAGTGAGTGTAGCTGTGCCTTTTTTGATGGGGTTTTTCCGAGCTGGGGCGTCATTGTTCAATTTAGATATGAAACGATGTGCTCTGATGCCGTCCCTGCGAAAGTCCAGCTGTTGCAGAAAATTTCTTAATGCTGTCGTTTTGGTTGCAACAATTTCCTTCTTTAGAAGGGCTACTTTTTGCTGCAGGACGATCTGATCAGCTAGGGATCCTGATGTTCGGAAGGTCTCAGCTGCTGTATCGCGATCAATCTTCATGGCTTCCAGGTTTTCATTCCAGAAAGGTACATAATCTTGGACCTGGCCGCGTAGCACACTCTGCAGGGCTGCCTGTAAGATGGCCTTTGTGATTCCCTCAAGAGACTCCTCAATTTCGTTAGTCACTAGGTGGACTGTGACGAGCTGGTCCGAAGCAGATGCAAACTTGGTCCAATCCGCCTTTTTTAGGTTCCACCTGGGCCTCCTTTTCTCCTTCAGAGCATATGAGCCGAGTGACTCACTAATCAGCAAAATGCTGTGGCCAACCTTTGATAAAGGCACCATGTTCGAATGAAGGAAGCGACCGAAAATCACAACCGATAAATTCAATACGAGTTCGTGCGAACTTTAAGTTTTTTGTTGTCATGCGTGGAATGTGGAAACAGAAACTGTTTATAAACATTTGTAAACGTTTGCAAACCCTGTTCGCGAACATTGTTTCCGAACGTTTGCGAACAATGCGCGTTCAGTGGACACGCGGCTTATGAGGGTATTTATATTATTCACGTTTTTAACATAGATTGGTGGTGGTCTGACCGGCTTTTTGACAGGCGGGTCCGATGTAGTATTCTCTTCTTGTAGATTAGCTAAAAGTTGAAGAGGATTAGGACTAACAAAAGAAAGTGCGTGGATCGTTTTTTGTTTTTTAGGCGAAGAGTCCGCCCTCTTCTCCCATGTTGGTGTTGTAGGTCGACAATGTGTGGCCTAGAGTTCAACACACACTTTTACACACCGCAAATTAATTCACAAACGATGTGATCGAGCACAATTCGAGATTTATAAAACAAAATGTAAAAATGGGAGATTGTTCACGCAGTATTGAAAAACATGTTTTACGTTGGTGTTTCTCAAGTTTCTGAACAGTCAGCGTTTTTCCCATTCCAGCTGCAGATGAGCGAATGATCAAAATTCTATACGGAAGTTTTTCTGTTTCTCAACCGCGTATTTGTGGGTTTTCTCAATTTTAACCCCGAATTAACGTTTTTTCTCAATTGTTTTACTCCATTTTAGTCCTGGTCAAGGTGAAGCATAGGTACCTAGTGTATTTAATCAAATCAATCCACGAATGGGCGGTTTTTCCCATTTTGGCTATGAGTGTGATTGAACGCTTTTTGTCAACTTCAGTTGCGAATTAAAATTTTTTCCTCAATTTCAGCCGTTAATTAGCGGTTTTATTACTTTTATTCTAGCGATTTACAGCACTTTTCTCCAATTTTAGTCGCGAAGTCACCTCGAAAAACCACGAGTTGGCTTTTTGTCAGTATAGATAGCTGACAATGAGTCTGCTGAGTCATTGATCTCTGTTTTTTCTCAATTTTATAGCCGGAAATAGCGTTTTTCTCTATTTTTAGCAGTGAATTATTGTTTTCTGGGGTTTTATGTGATTTAACGCTTTTACGCCTTTTTAGCCACGAATATTAGCGTTTTTTAAAATACTTTTAGCCTTGAATCAAAGCTTTAAAACCTAAAAGTGACTATACTTTTTCAACTTTAAGATGTCCGTCATTCAAGTAAACTGAATTGCTTAGTTCCTTCTCCAATTTTCATCGGCTGTGACTCCCTCAAATAAAAAATTCCAGAAAATCTAATTCCAGAGTTTGTTTTTCTTGCACAAAAAAAAAAAAAAAAAAAAAAAAAAAAAAAAACTGGTGACTGCACCACAGCGTTATATTTTTGACAATGAATTCAAGAGACAACTCAGGTGCGCCTCCCCTTTCCGTGGAACACCTCCTAGCAATAACAAACACCTACATAGTGGGAAAAAATAAGAAAAGTGAAAGGAAAAAAAAAAACACAACAGATTCGAGAGTGATGTTTGAATTCTTGCCAAGAAAAAAGCGAGAAAAAAGTGACGCCTGGTTACAAAAATATTGCTCGCCTCTCTCTACCACTACTGAATTATAAATTTTGCTTGTTGGCGACGGGGGGGGGGGGATGTTGATGCACCTGAATGTGTTGAGGGAGGGGGGGAGGAGAGTGATGAATGACTTTTACCCTTAAAACGTTCCTTCATTTCAGTTATTCCGACGGCTCGTTCAAGTCGCTATTATACATAAGTTCGTTGGAAAAAAGTTCGACATTTTGAACAACGACAATTTGACAGACCCCGTGCTTCTTTTAGCGAATACCAAACTAGAGCACCAACCCCTTTTAGTCATTCAGACGTCTACGAAAGAGAAATACGAATTCAATTACAGCGACTGCAAAATTCAACCCCCCTTCCCCCACTTAAACTCTCTGTGAACGTCGACCGTCGGATTCGGACTGGTTTCGAATAAATGATTGAGCTTCAATGAGGGAAAACGAAGAGTGAATAAAACACGCGATCCGAGCATTACGCCATTTTGAAAAAAGTGAAATTTATTAGTAATATTCCCGTACAAAACGCATCGAGTCTTTCCGTTAATGAACGAAGACAAAAAATCCACCGCATGACCAGTGCAGGGAGGGGGGTGGAACTTCTTAGTTTTCATCGGATATGACCTTCTCGTTACTTTGAATTCGGGCCAAGTTTGGTTGAAGCTTCATCCGAAGTAAACAGAAGGTATTGGAATCACAGTGATACTGCAGTGCGCCTGGCTTTGAACCAAGTCGATATTTCGTATACTTACGGTCATTCTGAATTCTGGTAGTATGAAAAGGCATTATACATGTTGGTAGGGTGGAGGCGGAGAGAGATATGTATTTATGCGAATCTGGGAGACTCTGGAGCGAGAAAATGTTATTAGGAAGATTTCAAGGAAACTTCTTCATGTATACGCGTTGAATTGATTTTGAAAAAGCTAATCCGGAAAGAGAGCCACAGACAAAAATAAATATTAGCTACATGGCGGAGTCGTGGTTTGGAAATTTCTGTATCTACTAATTTCTGTGGAACTTGTGAGATATCATTAAAATAATATTTAAAATTCAATAACGTAAAATTCAATCTTACGATCTCTAGTAAATTCGAGTGGCTTAAACTCGTAAACTCACGAAAACTACAAAAGGGATTTTCTACACTCTACTTCACAGGCGAACCTACACGTATCGGGGCCCGGGGCGGAAATCTTCAAGAGGCCCCTAAAAGTCTCTAATTATACATGTAAACCTCTATTGGTAACCTCTAAGGTCTTTTTATAATTTCAGCCAAGGCATTTTCCTTATTTTAGGCAAATTACCGCTATTTCCACGCCAAACAGCGCATATTCCAAGTTTAAGCCGCGAATTTCTCCATTTTAGCCGCGAATGAGTCCTTTTTGTCAACTTTACCAGTAAATTAGCGCTTTTCGCCACAATTAAGCGCAAATTAGCGGGGCAATCCCCCCCCCCACCAACCCAAGAAACAAAGTAGCTTTTTTCATCCCGCGAATCAGCGATGTTTCTTAACTTTCCTCGAGCGGTTATTTCCAGCAGGAACCAGGGAATTAGCACTTTACTCAGTTAGAGCTGAAAATTAGCGTTTTACTCAATGTTAGCCGCAAAATAGAGTTTTTTTTCTAAATGTTTACGACAAATTAGATTTTTTTATCCAACATAACCATACGCTACGGATTAGCGATTTTATCTCAGTATCAGCGGCGACTTTGCGGGTTTTTTTACCCATAGCCATAAATTGGCGCTTTTTCTAAATTTTAGCCTCAAAGTTAACCGAGAAGAAGCCGCGAATTAGCGTACTTCCAATTTTTGACGCAAATTGAAAATTTTCTCAATTTAAGCCATGAATTAGTGATTTTCCTACATCTCAGCCACGTTTCACACCCGTGAATTAGCGAATTTTGCTCATTTTAACCATGAATTTGCGTTTTCAGATAGTTTAAGTGCAAATTGGCAATTTTTCCATTTTTAACAGCGTATTAGCACTTTTTTTGTCAATTCAGGCTGAAAATTAACCTTTCTATCCAGAATAATTACGGCCAGAATAATCACTAATTTTATCAATATTAGCCGCCAATTGGCGGGTTATTTTCCATTTTAGCACCGCATTAGCATTTTTTTTTTTAAATTTTAACTATGGATTAGTGCTTCTTCACAGTTCTAGCCGTGAAATATTTTTTTTGTTTTGTTTTACTTATAGCAATGAATTTGCCGTTTTTCTCAATTTTAGCCACAATGGCCTGTGAGTTCGCGAATTTTATGAATTTTTAGCCGGGAATAGCATTTTACCCCTATTTGAACTGAAAACTATTTGTTTATGCTGGGCTATTAATAGTGAACTTTTCAATATTGAATGCGTTTTTTTTTTTACATTTCAGTCCCGCTAATTTTTGCTATAGATTAGCGTTCTATGTTCAATTTTAGCCTCGAACAGAAGGGTTTTTTCAATTCTTCAAGATTTGGTGATTTCCCCCAATTTTGGCCACGGCTTAGCGCTTTTTCTCAATTTTAGCAGCGCAGTAGGGTTTCCATCGTTTGTATTGGCGATTTTCCTCAATTTTAGCCAGGAATTATCGTTTTCCTCATTGTCAGCTACAGATAAGCAATTTTTTTCATTTTCAGCTGCGAATTAGCACTTTTTCTCAGTTTCTAGAGCTTCTAGCAATTTACGCTTCAGTCAAGCACTTTCGGGACTTCGTCGAGGGTCAACAACTCACAATTTTCACAGACCACAAGCCCCTCATTTTCGCTTCAAGCAAAAACTCACTTGGATTTTGTAGCGCAGTTCACGACCGATATTCGACAAATCAAAGGAAGTGACAACGTCGTAGCAGATTACCTTTCCCGAGTCGACTCCATCCATATTTTCGATTTCACAGTCGTCGCTAAAATTCAAGAAGCAGACGACGAGCTAAAAAAGCTCTGCCTCAATTCGTCACTCAATCTTCGTCGAGAATGCATACCTGGCCTCAACATATCGTTATTTTGCGACGATAGACACCGCGTTTTTATTCCCTTGTCCCTTCGTCGTCAAGCGTTCGCTCTAATTCACAACAGCGCGCACACCCATCTCCGAAGCGCACATCACAACTAATTCGTGAACGATTTGTTTGACCCGGAATTGAGCGAGACTCCAGATGTTGGGCAAGAAACTGCCTTCAATGGGCAGGAATCCAAAATTGGACGTCATACCCGTAGTCCTCTCGGTATTTTCCCTCCCGTCGACGCACGTTTTCAATGCATCCACTTGGACATCATTGGTCCACTTCCCCCATCACACGGTATGCACTACATCCTCACCTTGATCGACCGTTTTTCTTCCTGGCCCGAAGCCATACCCATTCAATCAATCTCCACCGAAACAGTGGCTGACGCTCTTTTCAAGGAATGGATCGCCCGTTACGGCGTTCCCGCTATGATCATCATCGACAGAGGTCGACAATTCGAGTTCAATCTTTTCCGAATTCTCAACTACCGCCTCGGGATTTCGTCATTTTCGTACGACAGCGTACCATCCGCAGTCCAATGGTAAACTTGAAAGATGGCACCGCTCTCTTAAAAACGCTCTCAAATGCCATAACTCTACCGATTGGTGTTCACTTCTACCAATCGTTCTGCTCGGTTTGCGAAACGTGCCAAACCAATCTGGCCATTCAGCTGCAGAACTTCATTTTGGCTCTACACTACGATTGCCCGGTGAATTCTTCGATCCACCTGACCCGTCCACCGGGTCAGGTGGACCTGACACATACACGGTAAGAAAACTTTTGTTTCGATCGACCGTCTAACACCTGCGTTTCATCTACCAACTCAACCCCTTCGAGACGTCCGCTAACTCGATTACGTGGCCTATCCCATATTTCTGCGCGACACTCTCGTCTTCCTCGCGTTCACTGGGAGGGGGGGTTAATGTGGCGTCCCTTCACATTTTTACATAAAAACATCAGTTGTTCGGTTTTTCTTTGTTAGAAAAATATAGACTTTCGTTCTCTGACTTACGCGGTCTCGTTTTTCTTGTACACGCTAATTGTACGGGGCTGAAACTTGATTCTTGGCTAAAATTGAGAGAACGGCAATTCACGGTTCTTACCGCCAAGCTCGTGGCTAAAATTTAGATTTTAATCACCTTCTTGATCGCGGACCACCCAACCCCTAAAAGAGTTGTATCGGCTGCTATACAGCACCTTGGATATGGTGTCCGGCTAACATGTGCGCTGGTATACGTTATGATGGAGTAAACAAACAGTGGATAAGGGTTTTATGTCGAACTGGGCGTGCACAGTCGTCGCTAAAATTCAAGAAGCAGACGACGAGCTAAAAAAGCTCTGCCTCAATTCGTCACTCAATCTTCGTCGAGAATGCATACCTGGCCTCAACATATCGTTATTTTGCGACGATAGACACCGCGTTTTTATTCCCTTGTCCCTTCGTCGTCAAGCGTTCGCTCTAATTCACAACAGCGCGCACACCCATCTCCGAAGCGCACATCACAACTAATTCGTGAACGATTTGTTTGACCCGGAATTGAGCGAGACTCCAGATGTTGGGCAAGAAACTGCCTTCAATGGGCAGGAATCCAAAATTGGACGTCATACCCGTAGTCCTCTCGGTGTTTTCCCTTCCGTCGACGCACGTTTTCAATGCATCCACTTGGACATCATTGGTCCACTTCCCCCATCACACGGTATGCACTACATCCTCACCTTGATCGACCGTTTTTCTTCCTGGCCCGAAGCCATACCCATTCGATCAATCTCCACCGAAACAGTGGCTGACGCTCTTTTCAAGGAATGGATCGCCCGTTACGGCTTTCCCGCTATGATCATCATCGACAGAGGTCGACAATTCGAGTTCAATCTTTTCCGAATTCTCAACTACCGCCTCGGGATTTCGTCATTTTCGTACGACAGCGTACCATCCGCAGTCCAATGGTAAACTTGAAAGATGGCACCGCTCTCTTAAAAACGCTCTCAAATGCCATAACTCTACCGATTGGTGTTCACTTCTACCAATCGTTCTGCTCGGTTTGCGAAACGTGCCAAACCAATCTGGCCATTCAGCTGCAGAACTTCATTTTGGCTCTACACTACGATTGCCCGGTGAATTCTTCGATCCACCTGACCCGTCCACCGGGTCAGGTGGACCTGACACATACACGGTAAGAAAACTTTTGTTTCGATCGACCGTCTAACACCTGCGTTTCATCTACCAACTCAACCCCTTCGAGACGTCCGCTAACTCGATTACGTGGCCTATCCCATATTTCTGCGCGACACTCTCGTCTTCCTCGCGTTCACTGGGAGGGGGGGTTAATGTGGCGTCCCTTCACATTTTTACATAAAAACATCAGTTGTTCGGTTTTTCTTTGTTAGAAAAATATAGACTTTCGTTCTCTGACTTACGCGGTCTCGTTTTTCTTGTACACGCTAATTGTACGGGGCTGAAACTTGATTCTTGGCTAAAATTGAGAGAACGGCAATTCACGGTTCTTACCGCCAAGCTCGTGGCTAAAATTTAGATATTAATCACCTTCTTGATCGCGGACCACCCATCCCCTAAAAGAGTTGTATCGGCTGCTATACATCACCTTGGATATGGTGTCGGCGCTACTGGCTAACATGTGTGGCTGGTATACGTTATGATGGAGTAAACAAACAGTGGATAAGGGTTTTATGTCGAACTGGCGTGCACTTGTGTAAACCATTTCTGATTTTTGTCATTTAAAGGGTCTCCTTTTATATTAGTGTCCGTTATTTTGTTGTCACGCACATACTTAAACTTTCAGTATAGCGGAGAGTTGAGTTGATTGATGAGTTATATTTTATATGTATTGGTCACGCTATCGCTAAAATTGTCAGCAATGTAATATAAACCGTTAAATGATGCCTCGTGGGTTCTGAATCAATCTTCTTTCGTTTTTTTTTTAATTAATAAAGGAGTCAATTGAACAGGATTGAAGCCACACGATGTGCCGATTAGAAAATGAAATATGCTAAAACACGAGATCAGCGTGAGTGAAAAAAAAAAATAAATAAAAAAAAAACATTCTATACCTATAGTGTGTTCCGTGCTGATAAGGGGTTGTTTTACTTCATTATCGGGGTGACTAATTAAATAAGCGTTACAACCTTTAATCACGTCAGTCTCTTGAACACGACTCCATTAAAATTTGTAACGAATTTATAATGTAATTGTTTTATCAAAACCACGGCGCCTCTCCCTTTCTAGGGCTTTTTCATTATTATATTGATTAATTGGCACGCTTAGAGCGACGATCTTTCTCTGTTTCTTCCTTTCAAAACTTTTTAAATTCGTTAGGTGGACCCTGTGGGCTGGGGAAGTTGGTAAAGGGGCCCACACACGGTCAAACATGCTTGACAAGCATGTTTGCCAACCTCGCTTGACAAGCAGATTTGATCGTGTGTGGGGCCATGTTTGAAGGTTTGACATCACGTTTGACGGTTTTCAGTCACTGCCAGAAAATTTGCTCTCAAACATTTGGTTTGACAAACATGTTTGATCGTGTGTGTGTGTTTAAACCATCAAACCTTCAAACCATAAAGAAAAAAGGGTATTGGGGTGATTTTTATGTGAATGAAAAAATTGGTTTTTCATAATAATCCTTTGACTAAATACTGGGTGTTTCATGAGGAAAGGACATACTTTCCTGGAAACATGGAACACATACTTGCACACTTCACGTCTATAAAATAGACGATAAGAAAAATGAATATATTCATAAAAATCTCTGAGGATTCCTCCAGTCCAGGATGGCGAAAGCTCGGAAAAAGAAGAATTAGATGAATAAAAAAGAAGCCTGGACCCTAAAAATACATGATAAACTAAGTACGGCTTGAAATTAAATAACAATAATGAGAAAGGCTAATGACCATAATAGTAGTCGATGCGTTAAAAAAGTAATACAAATAATAATAATCGTTTTCTCCTTACAAGTTTCTTGAAGAATTTTAGGGGAATTTGAGGCTGCCACATCGAATCATATATGTAGCGCGCGGTATATAAAAGCGAAATCTTCGGCGCTTTCACCTTTACAAATCGCCACTGCAAAAGGATGAAATACCTGATCTTGATCAGTAGTGCCCACGATCATCACTGGGTATCATGGGCGTAGCCTGCGGGGGGCAGGGATGGGCAGTTGCCCTCCCCTAGAATCAAAAACGCAAATTTCGTGGGGCAGCTGCCCACTCCAAAATCCCAATAATATTTTCCCTGATCTGGCCAACAGAAACACAAATTTATTATATTTCGTTCCATAAAACCAATTTCGCGGATTATTCTCACTAAAAAACAACACATTTTCGCACATCGGTTTCACCAAAAATCAAAAATTCGCGGACGTTTGTTGCTGACAAACCGATTTTAAGGGTCGGCTTAACTTGGAAACCGATTTTGCTGATTTTTCGCGCTAAAATCCCATTTTCGCAAGGTTCGATGCGCAATTTCGTGTGTTTGGGTTAGCTCAAATCGTGTTTAGCCCGCTATGCCATACAGACTTATGGTGTGAGAGAAACTGCCAGCTCTGTTTACCGTCTCAGATCTAAAATTTCAAGTTTAGCTCCAAAAGTATCACTTTCCGGGTTGGGGGGGGGGGAGAAAAGTTTCAATTTTTCGACATAAAATCCTAAATAGAAGGCTAAAAACGACAGGTTTCCAGCAGATATTTATTTTTTGACGGATAGTGGCCGTTTCTGTGCAAATTTAGTCTCTGATGACCATGAATTGACGCGATTCTAACCTCCAGATCTTGTTAGAATCCTGCAAAAAGGCAATGGTTCATCTGTTATTTTCGCCAGTAAATCTGCCCACAGGCGTGGTGGATCCAGTTTTTCCTCAAGAGGAGTTGCACAGAACCCCCCAACCACATGTGAATGAACGCTATTTCTCAATTTTAGCCACGACAATTACACTATAATCAACAAAAAACTGTGACAATTTTGCCAATTCATTTTCCCTCAATTTTAGCCGCAAATTCATGCTTTAATCTCAATTCTGCATTGAGCAATTCCCTCTTCAAATTTCAGAGTGAAAAGGTCCACATAATATTCATGTTAACGAATTTCATTAATTTTGATCCAGGCGTTGCATCGCGAACCTTAAAATAGGTGTTTTCCTCAATGTGCCTTAATTTTAGCCGAAAATAACAACTTTTTCAAAAATGTGTGCGCTAAGTCGCCCTCTTTCTCGATTTTACCCGCAAACTTGCTATAAATGTATGAAAACAGTCACCGTGATGTTGGTTCGAGAAACCACGAACTGGTATCTTCTCTCAATTTTACCTGCGTGAATGAGCTCCATTTCTCAATTTTATCCGTGAATTGGCATTTTTCCTCAATTTTAGCCGCAAATGAGCGATTTTTCTCAATTCTACATTGAACGCGCAATTTATTTTGTCAATTTTAGCCGTGAAAAGAGCACTGTAAACCGTGAGTTAGCGCATTTTCTTAATTTCGGCCCGGGCTTTGGATCGCGAAACCGCAAATTGGCGTGTTTTCTTAATTTCAACCTCGAACAATGAGCAGATTTATTTCTCAAGTTCAACGTGAATCAGCGCTATTTCTCAATTCTAGCCGTGAATGGGTGTTTTCGCTCAGTACTAGCCGGAAAATGTCCTTTTTATGAATTTCATCCGCGAACGAGCACTTTTTCTCAAGACGTGCGTCCCCCTCCCCCATCCGTGTGCCTGGCTGGCTGCCCACCCCTTGATCATGGGCTGGCTACGCCCCTGCTGGGTATCCTTGCCAGATTAATTTATATGTAGCGTCTATTTGCACCATCGGTGATCTCGACATATTCTGCAACAGTCTCATCGTAGACAAAACAATCTTGACATCCTGCTTGTCGACGTTCGTAGACTCGCTAAAAACGACGTATTTGAGCACAAACGCATCTTTCGATGCCGGTTTAGAAAGTCTAGCCTCACACCATCGGGAAATGTCACTAGCTGAAACCGTACCGTACCGTATTTGTAATTTCTCAGTTTTTTTAAGGAATGTCACAACTTTAGATTTGGGAGGCTCTTCTAAATTCATTTTCCTGGCTGCTACAATAATGGCGTTGGGTTTTTCGAGACCCTCATCAAACTTGGATTTAATGAACTCTTTCATAGCAGTTGTCAATCCCCGTTGCTTTTCAGTACAATTTTCTTTGTGTACGTGAGCACAGCCGGTCTCGTACAGCAGATAACGTCTGTTAGGGCACTCTGACTTCCGGTACTGACCGAAGATACACCGGTATTCTATACTCGTACACAGTCAAGTGTATTTTTTGTCAAGTCCTTGCTCCATCCTGCGCTGACAGACGCCGCCGCTTCTGATGGCCCAGGAAATTCAGAAATTTTTAAGCCAGACACGTGCGTTTCCACGGCGTTTGGCAGGTGGAGAATCGACCTGTAAAAACAAAATGATTTCAAAGAAAGAAATGTGCACCCACTCTTTCGGATATATTTGAAATGCTTGGTTTTGTGTTCAAACTTGAGAAAGAACAATCTAACCTTCTGTGCCTGGTTGACCGAGTCGTCGACGAAATCTTCGAGGAAAGTGCATGTTTCATGCGCATCCATTTCTTTTACTATGAGTGAGTACACATAAATTCAAAAACTTGGAAAAATACTCGCGCGCAATATACAGAAATGACAACACAGATAACATCAAAGTCCATCAACTCAAGCAAAAACGACACTATTTTGTTTTTTATTTGAGCAATTATTTGTTTTATATGACATTAAAAACTTAGTGAACTTGATTAAATGAATACAGTTTCACTTTCAGAGTCGCAATGACGTAATGTTGGCAGCACTGACGTTATCATGACTCTTTCTTCCAATATCTGTCGGGCGAACTCCTTATTTGCCGGGCGAACCTCTTTTTTTTATGGATATATTATTTTCCTGCTGCGCAATAGAATTTTAAGATGTTCGCTCTATCAAAACAGCCGTTATCGATCCTACATTTTGGAGTTACTTTGCATTATTTTGTCGTTCACATTTTACCGGGAAAATACTTGTTTTGCTGTGAATTTAACATTTTTAGCCTGGAGTTGGCCGTCGGGACAACTCCTCTCTTAGCCGGGCAATAAAATTTACCCCTTTTGTTTGTAAGTAGATGAAATTAAGTACACTTAAAAGGTCAAAAGTTCATTCTAGTGGGTCTGCAAACCACACATTGCATTTTGCCATGGGACTGATCCTTCGTTGTTGAAATAGTGTAGAAAGGCATCCCTGGAAGCAATTGCATCTGTTGAAGTCCTTCTGTTTGCACCCCTTCGTAGGTCAGCAATAGAATCATTGCTCTGAGTAGCTCGTAGTCCTGCTTGAGTGCTGACATCATTGAAGTTGTCTGTGTCAATATCGTCAGGAAGTATATACGTGCAGGCTCTGAGCACACTTGACCGAAATCGGAGAAAGTTGTGTAGAACACAACAGGCAATTACTAATTTTTCAATGTAATGCAATTTCAGGTCGATAGGCCTTTGGAATACTTGAAATCGCGCGACCAATATTCCAAACACATTTTCTACACCCTCATGTAATGGGTTGGGTTTTGGCAGGTTCAAAGAGTTGGTCTTCAATTTATCGTAGAATTTTGTATTTTCGATCACCCCGCCATCCGATACTCTCCCATTTGTGCCGAAATCACACATAAGGAATTCGTAATTTCCATTTGCTATTGCCAAAAGAACCAAGCTGTGAAATCCTTTGTAATTGAAGAAGAATGAACCGCTGTTTGGTGGAGGGACGACGCTCACATGCTTTCCGTCTATGGCAACAACGCAATGTGGGAAGTTCCATTGTTCGAACGTTCTTGTGACTTTCAACCAATCGGACTGTGTTTTGGGAAACTGGAAGTAAAAAAAAATGCGTTAATAAGTAATAGGTAGATAGGTAATATTAAAATTAAAATTAAAAAAACATTCAAATGAGAAAATCAAATAATTGTCCTATATCGTTTCAGGATTCGGACAGTGAAGAGGTGATAAGTGATAGTGACGCTCAGTTGGTTGCTTCTGACTTGAAGGATTCATCAATTAACTCTCAGGCATCATCTGATTTTGCAGTACCATCAATCAGAAAGAAAAAAAGAAGCGTGAAAACGAAGCAGGAAGGATCGCATGATGAAATTCTTCAGATAATCGGGGAACAGATCAAAAAGCAGACGGATAACCCAATTGTTTTGGATAGATTTGTTAACTTGGGTATCAACATTGGAGGCAAATTACGTGACCTCAAAGATGATAGACAGCGAGCAATCGCTGAAAATTTCATCTCGGAGGTTCTGTTCCATGCTGAATTTGGTAACTTGACTCAAATATTGTCGATTGACGTTCAAACATCCAACCAATGGCAACATCTTACGACATATCCTGGCCCACGACCTGGTTGGCCGATAAATCAGCCTGCCCATTTTTCACGTTTGCCTGGTGAACCAGCACCCTCAAACAAGAATCAAGGAAACTCACAGGGATATAGTGCATTGCAGCCAATAACTACATCCCAAAATGAATCTTGGCCTCGTTCGCCAACATTGCCTAATTTTTTTAGTAGCACCGATCCCAATTCGTTGTAAATTAATTAATTGTATTACCTTCAAAATATCAATACACTTTTCAGAATTGTACTAACTTTACTCACCTTGAAGAATTCTTTTTGCAATACATCCACAATAGCTTGGCAGGTTTCGGGAATAATTTCACCCAACGCCTGTTGAAAACTTCAAGTCTTCATAACTTCTACCGGTTGCCAAAAAACGCAGAGTTGCTGTCAATCTTTCGTGTGGAGGAATAGCACTCCTCATTACAGTGTCTTCTTTTTTTATTAGCGGAGCAACCAGAGACAACAAATGTAAATAACTTTCCTCGTCCATCCTCATGTAGTTGTGCCAGTCTTGAGGAGCACATCTCAGCTCTTCCAAGAGATTTGCGTGGCCATAAGTTCCTCTTTTCAAGAGCCATTGTTTGGTCCACATAGACCTTTTCTACTTCCTGAGGGCTTTTTTTTTTGCGGCTTCGGCTCTGATGAGGCAATACAAATAACTCAAATGATTAATATCCATGCTTAAACAAATGAACACTGAACACTGCTGAAGCTTGGGCGCTCGTTTGAAGTTGAAGCTTGACAACAAGTTTGACCGTGTGGGTGCGGCATCAAACGTCAAACATGCTTGACAAGCGAAACTAATAAAACCATGCTTGTCAAGCATGTTTGACCGTGTGTGGGCCCCTTAACAGTGAGTGACAACAAAAACAAAAATCACTGCAGCTGGTGGCTTGAATGGGTGATTTTTTTACTTATATTCCATACAACGAGAAAAATAAAAGTTTGAAGCGGAAAAAAGCGGATTCAAGAGAAAAAAAAAATCCCCTTCAGCGTTCTCATCTGTTCAGTCCATGAAAGACAAGATTTCAACGAGTTTATGGACAAAGAGAGAATCATAATCATTGTTATTACTACACTGGCGTTTAGATCACAAAGAATTTCGTTCTATTTAATTTTCTTTCTTATAAGAGATTCTTGAATAAAGGAAAATACAAATTCCTCGTTGTATTCTCTTCCATTGGAATCGCATTACAGTTTTATAGCCTTCATTAAAATGCAAGAGTTTTTTTTTTTTTTTCTTTTTCAAACATGGGTTGAGACAACGTGGTGGAAGGAAATTGCGGGGGAGGCTTATACTTCGTTAAAAACTACATCCCTAAAGAATGATAAACCAGGATTTTTCTTCTAAGAAAAAAGCGTTTAAAATTATTTGCATATTCTTTGTACAATGGGGAAAAAACAACAACTACGAAGAATCTGTACTATCTAGCAACACCCCCCCCCCCTACCGACTGCCGACCAATTCATCAGAGACGGTTTTAGGTTTCTTCCCTTTAAATTACTTTAGCTTGAGGTTGAACAAACCTTTTGGGCTAAATATTTTGACAAACACTTCCCTTCCTTTTCACCATTCTTATAGAGTGAGTCTGAAGAGAATGGAATTGCGTCCATCAGAGTGGAAAAAATGAGTCAACATTGACCGAGGGATAATCTTACCCCTTTCCGCCTGAGTGTGTTTTTTCCTGATGTGTCTGTATATTCGGTCGTAACTTAACCCCTTTTTTTTGTGCTTTTCCAGATTGTTGGAGTCTTCAACAAATAAACAACGAAAAAAAAAAGCTAAGGAAAAGAAGGACTTTCCCTTTCAACAAGAACCAAGGTAAAGAATCATTCAGTTCCTGGTACAAGCAGGGTTGGGGTTTGAATTGTAAAATCCATAAGGGTGAGTATGAGTGAATAAGAAAATGGAGATAACACGACCCGCTTTGTTTCTTTGAGGTATGGAGCTTGCTATCTAGTTATGTAGTGGTTTGTGTTGTGTATACCCGCACCTTGTTTATTAATATGGAAAGGGAGGAAGAGTTTGATGTGAGATGGTTGGGGGATGGGTCTAACTACGCGGTTTACAAGCTTTCTTCCTGAGTCAAGGAGAATGTCGCGTAACTAACAATAATTGTTGTTTCGGATTAAATCCAAGTCGAGGTTAAAGAAAAACAGGGCAAATTTTTGGTTTTGAGGCTATGATATTATTTTGCAAAACAAAAGTTTGTGGTTTTTAAAATCGTGAAGAGGAACGTTGACATTGAAAGTTATCTCAGTCACCGAAGAGGTAGTTTGCGACAAACTCTAACTCACCCTCTTATAATTATTTCGTTTGAAAGCGAACATGGAGTAGAGGAACTAAGTAACAAGACTTTTAATTTAAGGGGAGAGTAATGTGAGAACCAGCCAAAGCAAAGGCCGTGTGAAAGGGTTGAAACTTCAACTTTGAAATGGGGAGCGAACAAATTAATCTGAGAGATTAACTAGGCTGCTCCGTGCCTTATATAAAAGCAAGAAGGGCAGGGTTAATATGAAGCGACGGGAGATTCCGGAGTGCTTCAGTTTGTATGTCGTTGTCGGGGCCTCGAGGTCCCCGTAGGGGACGACATCCGGAATAATTTCGTTGAATTATTGTTATTCCTAAGACACATAGAGCATTTCTATTAGTTCGAGAGCTGGTGACAGTCCCATTCAACCAGGGGCGGTTTTATGGCGATAGGGGCGATCGCCACCCTCAGTGATGGAGGAGGGGGGCGAATAATGAAAAAGAAGGGAAATTTAAGAGATACAAATGCGAGGGAGAGCAAATCAGAAACATATCTAGAACTCAGGGCCGTTTCTAGCCCTCACGGAGCCTCTAGGCGACAAATATCGAGGGGCCTCCTAGCAGCCTGTGGAGACGATAGGATTCAGGTTTTGCTAAAAAGGCAGGGGCAGTGGTGGATCTACGGGCTTGGTTTTGGGGGTTTAACCCCCCCCCCCCCCTAAGAAGATTGCGTCCGCCAAAAATTTGTTGACAGTCATTCCCGAGATTTCTTCCAATACCTTGCACTTCTCGATGAATGGGCGATCTCGTGATGGTGAGGCCACCATTCATTGAGGGGGGGGGGCACCAAAAAGCATAAGTAGATGAAAAAAAAATAGATTTTTGGGTTTCAAAGCGATGATTAGCGGCAAATATTGAGAACAAGCGATCATTAGCCACTTGAATTAGGAAAAATACACCAATTCGAGATATCTGAAGGCAACTTCGCGGACAAACTAGAGAAAAAACGCCAACTCCATATTCCTGTAGGTCTGTAGTAAGGCAGAAGAAATTGAGAAAGCGTTCTGATGTGCTCCTCTTTGGGCAAGTACGCGGGAGAACATTGAAAATAAAAAACGCTAATATCAAATAGCGGCTTTAAGCGATAGCAGAAAAGCGTTGACTCACAGTAGAAAACGAAAATAAATCACTAATCCGTGGCTGAAAATGAAAAAAAAATCACTAATATGAGGCGAAAATTGAGAAAAAGCTGAAGTCCATCGCTCACCTGGCTCAACAATTAATTTTTGAAAACGCAAAATTCGTGGTTTTCTCGAGGCAACAACAGAAAAAAGCGCAATTGAGAAAAATCACTAATTCACGGCTAAAATTTAGAAAGCCACGTAATTTGCGGCTAAAACTGAGAAAATCTACTGATTCCGGCCTAAAATTGAAGTAAAACGCTCATTCACAACTAAAATGGAGAAATAAGCCAATTCGCGGAACAATTTGAGAAAATTGGCTTAAATTTAGGAAACGCGATAATTCGTGGCTAAAATTGAGAAATAATTTACGACTGAAAAATGAGAAAAAGCGCTTAGATCGCGGTAAAAATTGAGAAAAAAAAGCTAATTCACGGATACAAGTGATAGAAAAGCCGCTTATTCACGGCTAAAACTGAGACAAACCGCTAATTCCCGTCTAAAATCTGTGTAAAATGCTCATTTTCAACTCAAACGAAGATAATTAAATATTTAATTCGTGGCTAATTTTGGCAGAAAGCGCTTATCAGCAGGTAAAATGGAGAAATACGCTACTTCTCGGCACAAGCAAGCGCTAATGTGAAGCTAAATTTCAAAGATACATTTGGTAATTCCGCTTGTTCACGGCTAAAATTGGGAAATTGCGTTGATTCACGGCCAATATAACAAAAGGTGCTCAGGTGCGGAGCTGAAATGAAGATAAACGCAAATTTACGGATTTTGTGAAAATCCTCCAGTTCGAAGCTGAAATTGAGTAAAAGCGGTGATTCAGGCGTGAAATTAAGGAATAATTCACAGTTAAAATTCGGAAATAATGCTCAGCTAAACGAAGAAAACAAAACGCTAATTCTCTGCTAGAACTAAGGAAACGAGATAACTTGCGGCTGAAATGATGATAAGCGCTAATGCGCATGACTAAGAAGTGAAGAAAAACGCTAAAATTAAAGGAATAAAACGTTAACTCGTGGCTAAAACTGAGACAAACCACTAATTGCCGTCTAAAATGTAGAGGAAGAGCTCATTCGCAGTTTAAGATTCAGTGAATTCACGGCTAAAGTGGGCAAGAAGCGCTTATTCGCCGCTGAAACGGAGAAAAACGATAAATTGCGGATCAATTTGAGAAAATCCACTAATTCGCGGCTAAAATTGAGGAAATGCGGTGATTCGCGTTTGAAATGAAGAAATAATTTCGCGGCTAAAATTGAGAAAAAGCACTTAGATCGCGGCAAAAATTGGGGAAAAACCGTTAATTCATGGTTAAATTTGAGAAAAGACCAATTATTGGTTCGTATAGAGGCATGTTTGCGGCTGAAACTCAGGAAAAAAGAGAGAGATTCATGGTAGAATCCCTCCCAAGTTAAAATCCTAGATCCGCCCCTAGGCAGGGGTTTCAGAAATTGTATGCTTTGCTCTACAAAAAACTGTTTTGATAGCCACTCGCATCCTTCAAATAGCTAAACTAAGTACTCCCACCAAAAACCGGATAAGCTGACTACAGTCGCACCAAAAAATGAAGATTTTCGCGCCTTAAAAATGACTAAACTTACTATTTACGACCTAAAAATAGCAAAACTGGCGATTGTCACTCTGATAGTAGCCAAACTGACTTCTCGTGCCTTATAAAATTGCTAAACGTACGATTAGGGAGCCATGAAAATACCTGAAAAGTATATGGTTCGCGCCCTAAAAACGGCTAAATCGACCATTCGCGCCTTGGCTTTATCTGGATGCTTGGCGTCCGAAAAAAAAACAGCTAAATTGGCTCCACGCACTCTAAAAATGGCTAAAAACTGACGATTCACAACCTAAAAATGCCTATACAGATGACTCCTGCCACGAAATGGCAAAAGCCGCTCCAAGAATGACCAAAACTGAGCACTCCCACCTTTACTTCGCCTCTGAAAAATTGCAAAAATTGACTCTATACGCCCTGAAAATAGATTCGTGACATGAAAGTATCAACACCGGTTGTGTTTTATTCGTTGACTCGTTTGAAAATAATGGCGTTGCCGAAACCGCGGTCACGATAGTTCAAATAAAACAAGTGGGGGAAGATTTTTCATTTATTTGCCTTCATTATGAAAATTCTACAACCCCAAGACAGTTACAACCTCTAGCGTACCGTGGCTGGGGCGAGGGAGGCGGACCGCCCCGGGCCCCCGTTCAGATTGGCCCCCTGAATAGCTTAAAGATAAAAAAATCGGGATTTTTAAGTAGATAAGATGAGAACGAATGGCTAAACTCGCTTGTGAAAATGGAGAAAAACGCTGATTCACGGCTGAAATTGAGAAAAATTTCTGAAATTTATGGCTGTTGGCATAGATAAAAGCGCTAATTCACACCTGACATTGAGACAACGCAAAATCACGAACTTTTGGGGCGAATGTCCCTGAAATTTGAACATTTTGCAAAAATAATGCCTGGAAACACAATTTCGCAGATATTCACCTCCAAAATGTTGAAATTATGTTTGGGTCTTGTATGCCTGCGACGTGGTCTGTCATGGTTGTCTAACCCAGCGAGTCTGTGCCCACAAAAAACAATTGTAAACTTGCAATTTCAAGCAAATTTAGCTTCAAAAACTTGAAATTTATCCAAAATTGAGTAACTTGAAAATTATTCTGAAATTAAGACCCGCCGAAACTCGAATTTTCGCCATAATCAAGGCACGAAACTGTCAATTTCGCGGGTCAGAGTGCCGTAATTTCATTGCTATATTTGTCAGGATTTGGGTGCTGTCGTCGCGGTGGGCTATACCCCTGGGTTCACGACCTCAAAAAAGGCCCTCCCGAAACTCGCAATTTCCCCAATTTTGACCATAAACGTGCACTTTGTAGGAAATTTTAACTCAATTTTTTTTTTTTTTTTTCGCATTAGGGTTTACCGAGCCCGCAGCCCAGTGGCGCCCCTCACATCAGGCGGCCCTCAGACAGAGGCGGCTCTCATGTGACATCCAACCCTTGAAACTTACTATTCCGCAAATATTTATCCCCGAACGATGGGATTTTTCGGCTACTTTTTCCTATTTAACCAGCGAATTTAAGTAAAATTGATAAGTTTTTGGTCAATTTTAGCAATTTTTTAAATTTAATCGGGGAATTGGTGAATTTCACAATTTTAGCTGCGAATTGGTGTTTTTTGCCACTTTTAGCGTTAAATTAGCGGGATCTTTGAATTTTAGGCCTGATGACTCGACCCTAGCACATTAGCGCTTTTCACAATTTCAGCCGCGAATTAGCAATTTTTTTTGGCCAGGGTCACCGACTTCCAGAAAAATGAAAAAGGCCCTGAAACTGGCAATTCCGCAGTAGTAGTGCCTGAAAACGTCTAAGTTCACGGATATTTGGCTAAAAATGTTGTAACTTCGTTAGGGTACGGAGTGTGCGATTGGGCCTCGTCAGCCCACGCTACGATGCGGTTGGTCGTGGCTGGCTATAGCTCGCGGGGCCCGAGCTCACAGGACAAAAATTGCTAACTTGCCATTTCACGGATAATTAGCACAGAAACTAATTGCAATTGCGCTTCAAAAGACCCGAAAATTTCATTTCTGCATGAATTAAGACACGAAGACTCGAAACTGTTAATTTCGCGTATATTCAGTCATGGGAAACTTGTAATTTCGCTATTTCTTGCGTGTTAAATTGCCGGACCTGTTTGACTCAAAAGGCCCTGAAACTTGCAGTTTCACTGAAATTATGGTGCGTACCTTGCTAAATCCTGAAAATTTATGCAGAAAAATTCAATTTTTTCGGATATTCACCTTCATAATGTTACAATTGTGCGGCTATTTCATCAGAAGACTTTGGGAAATGTCGTGGCCGGCTAGCCTGGGTTCCCCGGTCACTTCGTGACAGATCGGTCACTTCGTGACAAATAGGTAGCGGAAACTGGCGAAAAGTAGACCGCGAAACTGGCAATTCCACACAGATTTTGAGCGCTGTGTACACTTGATTTCATGCTACACTTGTCTGCCTTTTGGGTGCTGTCGCTGCTGACTAGTCCTGGGTCCTTGGCCCTTTATAATAAAAAAAAGGCCTCGAAACTTGCAATTTAGCGAAGTGTAAAACCATAAACTTGCAATTTGAAGGTTACTTAGACCAGTAAGTTACAATTTCGCTGATATTTGGCTCCGAAATATGATATTGTGTGGGTAATTCTGTCAATTTTACCTGCAATTCCAGGTAAAATTGAAAAAAAAATCCTCAATTTTAGCTTTTGAATTAGCTGTGATTTTAGCGCTTTTTCTCGTTTTTAACAGTGGAAAATCTGTTTTTCGGGTAAAATTTCAAGATTATTTCGTTTTTTACTTCCATGTTCCCGTTTTGGCTTGGGTTTTTAGGGGCAAAATGTCCAGTTTGAAGGGGGGAAAATAGACCGTTTTCGATTCTACCTGGTTTTGGGACAAAGACGAGTTGAAGAAGGGTGGGAAGCTGCTCACCTTTGCCCTATCCTGGCTACGCCCTTGCCAACTGAACTCTTGTTCGTGTACACAATAACACACCTCGCGTGAAAGAGCAACTTGAACTTTCACGGACGCGCTAATTTTACGTGGGTGGGGGGGGGAGAAGTTTTACTACCCCCTCCCCCCTCACCATACAAAACAGAGTGTAATATTCGCCGAACATTTTCAAATAAGGATCGTCAAATTACGAGTTATTGGGCATTTTCCACTTATTATTGGTGGAAAAACGAAAAAATTGTAGACCTGAAGAGGTGTAAACAAAACTGTAGATCTGGACTCATTTTACCTCTGTAGATCTTCACCGAGTGTACCTCAATTTTTCGTATTTTCATTCTTTCAAAAACAAACCGCCTCAAGGCCTCAACAAACCTATCAGAAATACTAAAGTTTAGAAACAAAACCCTTCCCATTAAGGCCTAAAATGATACAGACCGAGGGAAGTTTTTGTACAGCACTACAGCAGTGCTCTGATGAAGACGTGAAGGTAAAACTGTACAATATTTTCTCCCACAACTGCGGAGAAGAACGAAGCGTTTTTCCTGACCGAGGAGTGGAGACGGGAAAACATATCTTTCAATTTATTTTATTAACTTTTCCTTGGGCCCACTGATGTAATTTGGTGGAAAACTCAATAAATTTCACTACGGTCATTCCCCATATCATGGGTTTACGTGGCAGGAGAGGGGGGGGGGTTGAACGCACCATACTTTGCAATGACACCTTCGTAGTGGGATAAAACGACTGGGTGTTCAATAAAACGCCAATAAACCTCGGACAAAGTTCTTTATTGGTTCGGCAATTTTCTAGAAATAAAACTGCTCACCATACACCATAGCTGCTGTACCATAACGTTGGAATGTATGAGAGGGACAGTCGTCGACCAGCCAACAAGTACTTCGCGAAATTTTGTTTTTGAAGGAGCCAACCGCAGGGCAATTGTGTTTTTCAAGGGCCAAATTAGTTACAAAAAGTATTCCCACAATTAAGGTATAATCTATGTCAGTTTTCGCCTCCTTTTTCTTGTCCATATTGTATCCAATTTCAATGGACAGCGTCCCAAAACCAAGCCAATGAACATGGCTTGTGATCACCAAATCATTAACCTAATGATTCCAGTTGTTTGTGGGTGTGGGGAGCGCTTTTCACTACTACATCATCATCATCATCATCGTCGAGTTAATTTCGAGCAACAAAATCGTGCCTCTCCTTCCATCATCAAAATAGATCTTGAGATATTTCAAAGGACAAGGAGGAAATAAAGTTGCCCTGTTATAAGCGTCAATACAGTTGAAAATGTGAAGTGGTGTAGAGTTGTTGGGTGGTGATTGGAGGGGGAGCAGAGGACAAGACTAGAAATAAGGTTTTAGAAAGGCACAAAACTCGTAAACTCATTGACATTCAAGTCAGTAAGTTTAAAGGGGATTTCGAGAAGATGATGACGGGATGGTGAGGCTGGGGAAGGATGGAAATAAAAAAGAAAGAAAGAAGAGAAGAGCTTGGAAAGACTGGCGGAAGGAGTTAGTACAAGAGAGTTGGAGAGTGATTGAGCAGAAAGAGGGGAGGTTTGTCTTCTTGGATTTTCTTCACGACGAGTTGTCTTAAAGGATGAAATGTAAACTTGTCAAAAGCAAATTTTTACTCTTCAATTGCTTGATTACTTCCAAGATGAAATTAAATTATCAAAAAAGAGGGTGCAGGGTGTTATATTCGGGGTTCTTTGGGTCAAGACAATATTAACACATAGAGGAGACTCGATAGATTCACCCAACGAGAGATCGCAGTTTATTATTCAATACTTCAAGTTAAATTATAACCTACGGACCAAGACAAGCTTCAAGGAGAGAGCACTAGCGTCTGCCGACAGCCCCCCGTGTAGAGGCCACCAGCGCAACCAAGCGGCATCCTGAGTAATTAATGTATTTTTTGGCCTCATTGTTTTCTCCCGCTTGGAACTTTGAAAATTTGGCTGTGGTTCACAACCGAGAACCAAGAGAGGATTAATGCATTCAAAGCGGGTACACAAAAACATTCAATCAAGTTGAAAAAACCAAGAGAATCAAGGATCGAATAAAGTTTTATAGTCCAGTCAAGCGGTGATTCCGCGTGGACAAAAATTTCGTCTTTGATTTTTTCACGTTAATCCGTTTTTTGGGGTGTGGAATACGAATCTGAAGAGATCGAACAAAATTTCCTTTTGCGTTTTGAGAAAATTGCGAAAGACAGCTAATTTTGGGCCCTTTCTTTTCAGTTTTTTGCTTAGAACCCCCTCGTTGCCCTCTCATTTTTGAGAAGCATTGAACTCTGCGTCGAATCGTTCTTTCTTCTGTCACAATTAACTCAGCCGTTTCACCGGTATTGATTTTTGTTTAAATGGTCATTTTTAGCCTCTTTTGGTAAAATTAATAAAAATGACTAAGGCAGCTAGCTGCAACTTAAAAACGGCTGTTCCAATTGAAAAATGTCAGGAAATCAAAGTTGTTCAGAATTGAATTTTTCAAGTGACAAGCCTTGAAACCTACAGGAAAAATCAGTTGTACCTTCCAGTTATGTGACAAAAAACGCGGCCCAAAAACCTCGGGAACTAGTGGACCAATTTTCTTCTATAAAAAAATGATCTGAAAGCTGATTGAATTTTCTATCAGACCTATTATATGAAATTTAATTTTAAGATTAACGTAAGACAGGGCCATAACGTCAAACAAACAAATTTTTCTGCAAAAAAGTGGTTTTTGTCTCGTTTCGGTCTATAACTCAAAAACTATCCATCCGATAAAACTTTAAAAGATCTCATGTGAAAGTTCGTTAAATTTTCTATAAGAAGTCATGTATGGCTTTTTTATAAAGACCCGATAAGTGGCAATAAAATGCAGTGGGAAATCCAACTCAACATATCGCCCGTATTTTAATTATGTTTATTTTTAATTATGTTTAATTGTCAAGAATTTCGCGAATAATGCCGCTTACGTTGCGCACGTGAAATGGAGGCACTCGTCCCGGTCGCTGCTATCCACCTGCCGAAAAACGATGATGCAATAACGGGCATCGCGGAAGATTTTCCTGTTCCAAAATATGAAGCTTCTTCTCTTCTGAAAGAACATGCCAGCAGTCAGTAGCAAGGCAGCAAAAGTCTATCAGAAATGAAAACGGAATTCTCACCACATGTTCTGGCAATTATAAATTCTATCGCTCAGTTAGACGGCGCGAAAAAACATGCCCCACTGGAGAGCATAATCCAGAGCATTAAAAATGCTGAAGAGCGACAATGTGAAGGACCGTCAGAAAAACTCAACGCGCCAGTAAGGGAACCGGCAAACAAAAGGATCGTCCCCCAAAAAATGTTTTTTTCGCCTAAAAACAAAAAAAGAAAACATCAAACAATTAAAGTATAAGGTCATGCTCTTCTTTTTTCAAATGACGCAATGTGTAAAGCGGGATCGCTTACCCCAGACGCGCGCCTTCGCGTTTACACTGGTCCCTGGAGCAGTCCAGACGTATAGACGCTCAACGTCTCAAATTCTTAGACGCAGCAGCATACGCTCCTCTCAAATAGGCTACATAGTATCCGTTGAAGGAGTACCACGCTTCCGAAAGAAACCTGTAAGCGGTTGAGTGGTAAGTGCAATTTTTAAGAGTCAATGCCTGTTCGCAAACTTGAGGATTTTAACTAGGCGATGGACAGATTGTAACAAACCTTTCTGTGTCTTCAAACACTTAATAAGAAACGCCGTTTCACCCGAGGAAATCCCGTCAGTACTCGAGCATGTTATGGATGCGAACCTATGGAAACGTGGGGGGGGGGGGACTTCTCCAGGTGAGGCGAACAAAGTGCAAGATTTCAACGTGGGTTGAGAATTTTTCCAAGCACGTTTACAGGGCGGCTAAATTAGCGGAAGAAAGACATGGAAACATAGGTGCAGTGGCGTGCCCAGGAATTTTTCTTGGGAGGGGTTTTCAAATTACAAAATTATTTGTATATAAAATGGTGATTTTTTTGACAGAAATGGGGGGGGGGGGTCAATCAGTTCGTAAGATGGACACGGTCCTTTATAGTCAATTCTGCGCCAATAGTCAATTCATCTTTTAAGGGCGCGAATAGCCAGTTTGGCAATTTTTTCGGTGCAGCATGGCACAAATCGTCATTTAAGCCACCTATACACGGGGCGAATGATCGGTTCCGGTATTTCTAAGGCACGAATTGTCCGCAGTTTCACCGTTTTCAAGCCGCGGAGGATCAGTTTTTTTTTGGGGTGCCGATTGCCACTTTGAAGACGGGCAGTAGCCTCTGTAGGGCGCAAATGATCTGTTTAGCTAATCTTTGGACCGTGAATTTCTGGTACGAGTACGCCATTTTTAGGACTTAAATAGTCAGTTTTGCTATTTTTAGGGAACGAATCGTCAGTTTAGACATTTTCAGGGCACGAGGTTCAGTTTGGCCAGTTTGGACGCTGGATAATGGTCGATTTTACATTTTCAGGACATGAATCATCCGTTTCGGACCTTTCAAAGCACCAATCTCGCGGGCCGCTATATGTAGAGTTGGCATTACTAATTTTAGGACGTGAATAGCCAGTTTGGCCATTTTTACGGCGCAAAATGTCAGAATGGTCATTTCTAAGGCATGAATAGTCAGTGCGATATTTTCAGTACTCGAATCATCAGTTTTACTAGTCGAAATGGTCAGTTTTGCCGTTTTTAGAGCGAGAAATTTCTATTTTTCTAAGCGCTAATGGTCAGTTTGGCCAATTTAAGGACAGGAATCGTCTGTGTTTAGGCATTTTCAAGGCGCGAATCGTCAGTTAAGCTACTTCTAGGGCGCATAGAGTCAGTTTTGCCGATTTCATGGCTTGCATAGTCAGTTTGGCCAATTTTAGGGCGCGTAGTCTTGAAGCTTGACATGTATATAGGGCGTCAAACCAAGGCGATAATGGTCAGTTAGGGCATTTTTGGCGTGCGACTGGTCGATTTTGCCATTTTCAGGGCGCGAATCGTCAGTTATACTTTGCCCAAACATAGCAGCATAGACGGGTTCAATTAGTCCCTTCTAGCCAATTACGCACGAATCGTTATTTTGACCATTCTTGGCGCGCAAATGGTCTATTTTGCAGCTTTCAGGACAGGAATAATCTGTTAAGGCATTTCCAGGCCGCCTAGAGTCATATTGGCCATTTTAGAGCGAGAATCGCCAATTTGGCTATTTTTAGGGCGCGTGAAGTCATTTTGGCGGTTTTATAGGGTGGTAAATGCCAATTTTTAGGGCGCAAATATACATTTTAAATGCAAGAATCGTCAATTTTGCCATTTGCGGGCGCGATTATAGTCAGTTTAGCAGTTTTTAGGTAGTGAATTACTGTCCTGTCAAGCCATTTTTAGTCAGTCTAGCGAAGCACACAATCTCCCAAGCACAAGCCCCTCGCTTGAGCAAATCCTGGATCCGCATCTGAGTACGAGTATGCCATTTTTAGGGCGTGAATAGCCAATTTTTTTTTTTTTTTTTAGGGCACGAATGTTAAATTTAGACATTGTGAAGGCTCAGTTTGGCTATTTTTGACGCGCGAATCGTCGTTTTTGCCATTCTCAGGTCAGGAATAATCTGTTTAGGCCTTTTGTGGCTTGATTGCCCAGTCTGGCCATTTTTAGGGCGCGTAGAGTCAGTTTTGCCATTTATATAGGGCGTGAATTGAATAGTACGTCAAGTCAAGGCGCCAAAATCGTCAGTTTGGCCCCTAGTTTTAGCCATTTATATAGGGCGTGAATTGAATGGTACGTCAAGTCAAGGCGCTAAACTGACGATTTTGGCGCGCGGGTGGTTGGTTTAGCCATTTTTGGAGCAGGAATCATCTGTTCAGGCATTATCAATGCACAAATTGCCAGTTGATCCAGTTTTATGACTCTTAAAAAAAGTCAGCTTGGACAATTTTAGAGCGGGAATCACCAGCTTGGCTATTTTGAGCGCACTTATGTATAATCAGTTTAGCTTTTTTCAAGGCGGAATCAGTTTTAGCCATTTTCAGGGCGCGTGAAGTCAGTTTGGCTATTTTTATGGCTCAAATAGTTAGTTTTGCATTGTTAGTAGAGTCGCTTAAACTACGAGGGTTAGTGGTTAAATCATGCAAAATGCCGAACCCGAGCCGCATGGCGAGCAGCCGAAACCGACAGACGATGTAGGCTCCTACGGCTACAGATGTTTGCATGAGTTAGTTTTGCCATTTTGGGGCGCGAGTATAGTCAGTCTAGGATTCTGTATGGTGGGGATAGCTAATTTAAGGCAGCAAATGGCTTTTAGGGTCATACAAATCACGTTTTTGTTGTTTCTTTTGTTCGTTTGTTTTTTTTACTTTTTTACTTATTCATTTCATTTTATTTATTTATTTTGTATTTCTATTTCTTAACTATGGTGGGCTCAAGTACTCTGGTGGGGGGGGGGGTTCTGACCCCCAAAACCGTCCCCATGGGCACGCCACTGCATAGGTGTATTATTCAGAATGAATAATAAACCAAAAACTACACCCTAAGTGGATTTTTGTAGAGTTCCCTCGAAAGTAGCGACGAAGCCGTGATTGACGATTGGGCCAGAAGTCGCCCTGAAAGTTCTTAATTGGCTTATGAACTGCGAACGGGGCTCTCAACAACGAATTCAAAGGAAGCAAAGTGAACATGGCCAAAGCGGGGGGAGGGGAGGAGCGAAAGCCAGGAAAAATCAATTTTACCGAGACCTAAAATGTCAACATTCCGGACAGGAGACAGTGTCGGGCACAGCAAACCTACTTACTACACAATGCCCATGAACGTTCATTGACGTTAAGGAACCCTTGAAATTCGTTAGAACAGATGTTAGTATTGTGATAAAAACCATTCTCAATGGTTCTTTGACTCAAGGAACGTTCATAAATAACGGGCCTAAGATGTAAATAAAGACACAGGACAACAAAACGCACGGCACGGTGAGAGGCAAAGAGGAATCAAACAGAAAACGCTAATATGACTAAACATGTTAGGAAGTAAGTGAGAAAAACAGAAAAGGGCACTTTGTTTTTCTTCAAGGCTCACAAGCAAAGGCTTTTAGTTTCGAAAACGAGGTTCTCGAGTAAAATTTTTGAAGGGCCAGCAACAGAACTTATAGAACGGATCGCAGCCAAAGGCAGAAAATTAACTTTTTCAGTATCTGTGACACTGACTGACTGGGGCTTCCTCTCAGGTGTTGTATTACTCATCGCATGGTACCAATAAATTAATGATACAAGAAGAATTAGACAAAGCACACTCACTAGATTTCTGCCCCACTGAATTTGCTGAAATACGATTAATTTAGCTGAGATAGTCGAGATTTTTTGTTTGTTTTTTTTCTTGTAGCATTGCTTGAGACATGAGAACTTGTGGAATTCATTCCGATTCAGGAGCCCACGCCACAGGATAAGAGATAAGATTGTCGCTCCCTCGAAGCTGGAGCAAAACTTTGCAAGAATACCGTTTGGGAGCGCTAGTGGCCTCTACACGGGGGGCTCTCGGCAGACGCTAGTGGAGAGAGCGTGAGCAGGCGGACCAACATAATCTGCTCATAGTACAACAATCATTCACAACACAAGGTAGTGTGAGAGTGACACGCTTGCAAAATTATAGTTTTTTATACAAAGGCCTCACTTTCTGACGGATTTTATGTCCTTCAGAATCAATCAGGGTTCTGGAGATAATTTCTAGCGATTTCTTATCGGGAACCAAGGTGACTAAACTCTTCTATAGGTGCCGCAGATTTCCCCCTGTCCATCAGACTGGAGGGGTGGGGACTGACGTCACCAGCAGTCCTTTACTCCCGATTGCTTACCCTAGAGCAGCAGAGCAAGTTAATTTTGAAATTGAAGTATATGAATGCTAAAAAATCACAGCCCAATAACAATTAATAATGTACTGGGTCAAGCGCAAAGGCGGTTGGGACTGCTCATGACGTAGGTGAAGGACAGTAATGGCCGAAGATCTGCGGCACCTATAGAAAGTTTAGTCACCTTGTCGGGAACGGACACGAGATAATAGTTGGGTTATATTACCTTTCCTGGTTACCCCAAATTTATTTCAGTATTGAGTGATTTATTAATATTTACTTAATTTTAACGTTCCAAAAGTTGTTTTATGTTTTATGAGCTGAAATTTAGGTCTATTGTATAAGCAATTTTTCCACAGACGGTGATAGTTTCTTCCGGGTTTTAGTCACTGAGGCAGTACAGAATGTGTATTCCCCACATCGCTCGGCCAAGAAGTCTTGTTCCTATGTTACTTGGAAAATGAATTTTGACTAGAGAATCATCAAAACGTGGTCTTTTTATTCTATAATACACAAATGGCGTTTATTCGACCGATCCAAAAAGAACGAAATGCCGATGAACTACGCGTTTCTTGGGTGCTACTCGAAGGCTGGAAAGGACCGTGTATCCTTCTTCACATTCTTTTCCAAGCATCAGGATGAGGTAATCTTCTTCAGCACTATAAAAGGAGCACGTGGACATTCTACGTTAAGCATTTCCCAACGCTCTTTTCACATAAACGCGGTTTCACGAGGCACCCGCGTGTAATCCGCGTAAATGACGCTTTCTCATCGAACCAAGTAATATGTACCGCACGTGTGTAAAGGTGTACGTGGTCAATACGCGGCAGCCAAAACCGCGCCGCGAGAAACCTCGTATATGTGAAACCAGCCTAACGCGCTAGTTAAAAGTTAAGTCACTTCAAAATTGACGGGATGGCAACGTGAAAGGGTTTGAAATGAAACAATTGCTCTGGTCCGACTACTGTCACCCATTCGCATTTACGTTCCCGTACCGACAATAAATTGTGAACTGGCCTTTTTTCTTGAATAACAACGGACAACTCACTCTTGTCATCACAAAGCCCTTGTCTCCGGCATTCCGAAATCCCGAAGTACTAACTAAGCCACTTCTGTCGACGTGTTGCGGTTTAAGTGATTTCAAATCGCGAAACTCTCCTCTTTTGTGAATTCACTCACCACGTCAACGAGGTAATTTACATTACCCAAGCTCGACATCGCCGGGAAATGACGGGCGTCTGTCGAATTGCCACTAATGAATCTTTGTACTAGAAAGGACGCTATGATTGAAATAAGTTGCCCGATTTTTATTGATGACAAGATGTCAAATGTTGAGCGATAGGATACTCACGAGCAAGGACCGGCACCGATTTATTTTCATTTTTTTTAGATAGCGGCGATCCTTCCTTCGATAATCCCCCAGCGTAGTCACTTAAGTTCCATTTTACGTAATTTTGATGCCTACAAAGCCATCAAGACTGAGTTATTGAAAAAAAAAAAAAACCGATTTGCAGCAAGCTTCCAATGTAGAACTTACAAGAACGGGGCAACCAGGAATAGATAAGAATGCAATGCCAACTCGATCGTAACCTGCCGAGTCCTTTCCCAATAGACCAAATTAATGGTGAGAACTGACGGTTTACACTTTTACATTGACGTAGACATCTTGAGCAGGCAAAGTAGACCGTATAGATCAATTTTTTAATAATATTTTGTTTGTCCCATGATTTTATTTTGACGAAAATGTGTCGTAAATTAAATTTGAAATACCTGCAAGCAACCGCTATTGAATTTGTTTAGTTGAAGACTGATGTACGGATAACGAGACCCCAGTTTCCACGGTATGATATATGTATACTTTCAACAACTACCCCTCCATCTACTCCATACTCTCCCTACATTTTCCTTTTCATATCGAATTACGCATCCCTGTAGATCCTTCGCTGGTGATTCAATTTCAATTCCTGAATAGGATTCATTGTACCGTCCCAACTCTCCCGTTTTGTGTGTATCTATCTTGGGGGGGGGGGGCGGTTGGGCATGTGAATTTCAGGTGGAAGGGGGGTTGTGTGTATGGTGTAGGGAGGGGTGGTATTATGCAAAAGTGCGAGCTGCACTGACATTGAGGGAGAAAATCGGCGTAAGCCCTGCCAGGGCTTTATCTGAACGTAATTATCTGTTCGCTACTCTGATCATTGGTTTGATGAAGCTATTCGGTGAATAAGTGGAGAGAAAGGCTTGACCGTTGGGGAATTTTGAACAACATGTTGAATCTATCCAGTGAGTTGAGCCGTTCACTCAAAAGTTGGAATTCGCTAGTTGTGAAAATGTTAATTTTTTAATATGAAGGACGCTAATTCCCTAGCGCCCTCCATCACCACTCCTTGACAAAGTATAGTGGATATTCTCCTTAAGCCACCCTATCGAGATCTGCCTTTCTGGCATGGGCGTAGCCAGAGGGGCGGCATGGGTGGGCAGTTGACCTCCCATAGACTCGAAAGCGAAGACTTAGTGGGGAAGCTGCCCACCCCTAGATACCATCTGAATGAACAAATCCTTCAGGGTCTCCACGTTTTGTTACGTTCAGCTCACACAAAAAAATCATTTCTCGAATTTCGCTCACTAAAAAAACCAATTCCAAGGATGTTTGCACCCTAAAAATATATTTTTGCAGATCTGTCACAAACAAAAGACAAATTTCCCATATATAGAATCAAAACTAAAATTTTGCTAAATTTTTAAACCGATTTCGCGAATTTCGCCCTCAAAAAAACATTTTTGTTCGTTTGGCTCACTTAAACCCAACTGTTGAAATTTTGCTCTCTATAAATCATCAATAATTCGCGAAAGCCGTGAGTGTCGGTGACTGGAAAATCAATTATGCGGGGTCGCCTAATTCAACAACTATAATTTTGCAGATTTTTCACGCCAACTAGACCATTTCCGTAGGTTTAACTCACCTGAAAACCCAATTTATCGGATAACGCTTCTCCATTACTCCATTTTTGTGCTACAATCGCCATTTTTGCGCTAAAACCGCCAGTTTTATGATAAAATCACAAATTTTGTTCTAAAATCGATAGTTTCTATGTAAAATGTTTAGTTTTGAGGTAAAATCACTTAATTTATGTTTAGAATGAAATCGCCAGTTTGTGGACAAGTGAAAACATCAGTTTTCTGTTAGCAGTTTTGGGGGTGAAAACTCCAATTTTGGGTTGTAAAACGTCAGTTTTGAGGGAAAGATGCCAGGTATGTGGTAAAACCACCAGTTTGGGGGTAAACATTTCATTTTGAGGGAAATTTGTCAAATTTAGTTCGAGGGTAAATCACTAGCATTGTCTTGAAATCTTCACTTTTGATATATAAACGTCAGTTGTGGCGTGAAATCCTTAGTTTTGGAGGATTTCAACTCGAAAAGTGACGATTTAAGTTCAATACACCGGGAGGGGGGGTGATTAGGCGACGTATTATATCAAAACTGAAGATTTAACCCTTGAACTATTGTCAGTTTTCCCAGAAAAGTGAAAATTTTACCCCCGGAACTGATGGTTTTACCACAAAACAGAAGTTTTCTAACCTAAAATTATTATTATTAAAATGTTCAATTTTGAGGTAAAAAAGCGTAAGAGTTTTGGGGCAAAATTGCCAGAGTTTTAAAGACAGACTCGCCAGATTTGAACCAAAATATCCAGTTTTATGGTAAAGTCACCAACTGTGTTGTGAAAACTTCAGTTTTGGGGTAACACTTCGGGTTTTGCGTGAAATTGTCTGTTTCAGAATAAAACATTCAGTTTCAGAGTAAAATCTTCAGTTTTGGGTTAGAAATGTCAGTTTATAACGTCTCTCAAAAATGAAAATGAAAATTCGGACACCCCGAATGGGAGGCCTAAGCCCTTCTAACAAATATCAATATTTCTGGGGAAAACATTGTCAATTTTTGGACAGAAAATCCTGAATAGAAGGCTATAACGATATTTTACAATCGAAAATTTTAGTTTTTGACGGATTCTGAACACTTTGTGAACATTTATTTTCTGGGGAAAAATTTGACGAGCCTTTATCTGAGTAGACGAGCTACCAGTTCTCTTGCTGGGGTCTCTGGTGCATCTGGCATTGTCTGCCACCTCTCGCTACGCCCCTGCCTTCTGGCACAGGCTTACAAAGCTTTTAATGGTAGGGGCGATTGTTCGTGCCACCCCGGCCCTGATTGTACATCAAAATTATACGACGTTTTTGACCGTTTGAGTACGTTTCAACGAGCTCAAGCCGCGAACCACAGACTAGCCGGCAACGACAGCTCCCAAAGTCAAAGCCGCAAAATTGCAAAATCAGCGGCAAAAAAAAGCCAAGTATCAGTTAAATTGGAATTATTCCCTGGCTGAACACTCGTTATTTCGGGGGGAAATAGCAAAATGATTTCCGACGCGCCATAATAAATGGCTGAGCTGACAAATTCGATGGCTAAAATAATCCTGGAATTGTGACATTGGAGCTGAATACCCATGAAATAGCAAGTTTTCGGTCTTCATTCCTGTTAAATTGCTAGTTTCGGGTCTTCTTTGTTGTTGAATCGCTACAGTTTCGGAATCGAATAGTAAAGTCCAGAGAGCAGAGAATCAAAGAATAGCAAGTTCTAGAGCTAAATACAGCGAAGTCCTGCCGGTAGAGGGTGGCACTGGGTTCTTTATCCCGGGCCTGGCCTTCAGAAAAGGATGACAAGAGGTTGGAGGGGTTCCACCCACCACAAGGTGGTACTGTGGTTAGAGCTTTGCATGTTGGAGCTTCACTGTGGTTGGACGTTGCCTGCGGTGGGACCTTTGCTGTGGCTGGACCTTCGCAGTGGTTGGACACCTTTGCTGTGGTTAGACGTGTGCCGTGGTTGGACCTTCCCTGTGGTTGGACTTCTTTGCTGTAGTTTGACAGATATCCACGCGGCAAGGCGAGGACCGCGCCCACCGCCGCGAGTATAAACGCCTCGTCCGACGGGAGAAACGTCGCTCCTGGCGTCAGTTTGTCACTGACGAACTGTCGGCGGACTCGTGCAGCCTCCCATATCTACTTCATCGAGGGAAGTTCGGCCCACGACCGCTCCTATCCGCCGCTCGAACCTCAACTGACGTCAACACGACACTCGGCACCATCGTCGAGACTCTTTTCCCGGCGGACGACCCGACCCGCGACACGGACGGCGACAGGCTGACTCGTGAGGCTGTCCCCATACCTCCAGCGACGCCGGATGCCCCTCCATGGACGCCACAAGAAGTGTCAGCTGTTTTCGCACGGGCACCACCGAAGAAAGCTCCCAGTCCTTCCCGGGTGACGGGAAAGACTGATGCTCCGCTACCTGCCGGAACTAGGCATCGATATATACACCGAGGTCTTCAACACCTGCCTTCGCACCTCATACTTCCCGTCACCCTGGTAGAAGGCTTACATCAGCCTCATCCTTAGTGATCCGGCTAGCTACCGCCCGATATCCCTCCTATCGGTCGAGGCAAAGGCGTTCGAACGCCTCATTGTGGACCGCTTACCACCTTCCACCTACGACCGATGTCACCGGTGGCAATTCGGGGGGATTCCCCACCGGTCGACGGAGATGGTGATACTCCACCTACAGAGGCAAATCGCAGCTGCCCCGCATCGCATCACCGCTGTAGCTTGCTACGACATCATCGGCGCATTCAACTCCGTTTGGTGGCCCACTCTTCTGGCCGAAATCCGCGCCGCTGAGGTTCCTGCCAACATCTATGGCCTGCTCCGCAGCTATCTTAACGACCGCTACGTTCAGCTAAGCTACAGTGGTGTGGTCGCTCATCGCGAGCTAACCAGCGGATGCCCCCAAGGGGCTGTCCCGGCGTGTCTCCTCTGGGCCCTCGGCTTCGCACCCCTTCTCCACGAGCTCGAAGCAGCTGGTCTAACAGCCACTGCTTTCGTCGACGACCTCGCCATTGTCCTCGCCGCTCATGATCGTCAGTCGCTCCGATGCGAGTTTCGCCGAGTCGACGACATCGTCGCAGCCTGGTGTGGCAGTCGTCGCCTGACCATTAACTACGCGAAGTCGTCCCTTACGATACTCCGAGGGTCTCAACACTTCCCGTCACAGCGGCACCTTCGGACCACCTCCAACCGAAACATGCCGCTCGTGCACCCCGTGCACTATTTAGGATTCACACTCATGAGATCGGGACGGCCAACACAACATCTGGCATACCTGGCTCACACAGTCACCGCCAGCTGCGATTTCCTCCGAGGGATATCGGGCCGAGGATGGGGGCCCGACTTTCAGAGGCGGCTCGTTTACATTAAGGCCGTCTTTCTTCCACGCATCACATACGCGTGTGTCACCTGGTGGCCGGCAGCAGACCGTCAACAAGCGCGCACGATCCAACGCCGCTTCCTCATTGCCGCGCTCCGTGCCTATAGCACTACGGCACATTTGACGCTCCACGTCCTGGCTGAAGTTCTGCCACTCGACTTGGAGTTGGACGTCCGCACGGCCACACGAGCCCGCCTCTTAGGGACCGACCATCAACTTCCCGAATGGCTGGCCCCCCATACCTACAGATCTCGAACTAGCCGAGTACAGAAAACAGTGCCATCGAGCAGCTCTGATTCGCTGGCAGAGCGAATGGGACAACGGAACCACTGGGCGTTTCACCCACGACGTCATCCCAGTGATCGAGGAGCGCCTGCCATGGAAGTGGCGCTTTCTCAGCTACCCAGCAGTGCAACTACTGTCAGGACACGGCTGCTTCAACCCCAAGCTCCACTTCCACCGCCGCCGAGAGAACCCCGACTGCCCATGCGGAGGCGAGGCCGAAACGGCGGAGCACGTGCTCTTCCGCTGCCCGCTCTATCGAGACATCAGGGACCTGTGGCGAATCCCTCAAATACCACGTCATCTCGTCGCAACAAAATCGTTGACCCGTCGTTTCCTCGACTTCGCTAACGCCTGGTACCACCGTCGGGGCACAGGCCCAACAATGGCCAATGTTGGTGACCCTTCCACCAGCCAACTCTCGGCCACGGATACCCAAGGTACTGGGACCTAAAGAACCAGTGACCACCGCATCTCATCGTCGACTTCGCTCTCCGAGCCACTACCAGACCACCGCTTGTTCCCGTCCGCGGAATCTCTGAGCTCTAGGTCCCGGTGCCCCCCCCCCCCATTTTTTCCGAACAATACGGGTATCACTCTCTACCAGCTGGCATGGCTGACGGGGAGTGGGGTGGAGATAACCAGGACCTGCACGTGCCGGGTCACTTCCCGGCCGCTCAGTCCGGCATTCCCGGTACTGCGCCCTAAAGGACGTTCCACCGGGGCGGGAAGAAGGCACAATCCTGGTTGGACCTTTGCTGCGGTTGGACTTCTTTGCTGTGGTTGGACCTCTGCTGTGGTTGGACACCCTTGCTGTGGTTGGACACCTTTGCTGTGATTGCGCCTTCTTTTTGCTTGAAGTTTCACTGTGGCTTCGAGCTTTGTTGGGCGTGGGATGTTACTGTGGTTGGAGGTTCTAACTGTGGTTTGAGCTTCTTGTAGTGAGATCTTTGCTGCTGTGGTTGGAAGTGTGTTGTGGTTGGACGTGTGCTGTGGTTGGATATTTTCTGTGGTTGGACCTTTGCTGCGGTTGGACTTCTTTGCTATGGTTGGACCTCTGCTGTGGTTGGGCACCTTTGCTGTGATTGCGCCTTCTTTTTGCTTGAAGGTTCACTGTGGCTTTGAGCTTTGTTAGGCTTGGGATGTTACTGTGGTTGGAGGTTCTAACTGTGGTTTGAGCTCCTTGTAGTGAGATCTTTGCTGCTGTGGTTGGAACTGTGCTGTGGTTGTACGTGTGCTGTGGTTGGATCTTTTCTGTGGTTGGGTCTTTTCTGTGGTTGGGTCTTTTCTGTGGTTGGACCTTTGCTGTGGTTGGACTTCTTTGCTGTAGTTGGACCTCTGCTGTGGTTGGACACCATTGCTGTGGTTGGACCTTTGCTGTAGTCGCATTTAACGATTTTTGTGATACGGGGGAGGGGGGGGGTTTCTCTGAAAGGGTCGTACATCAAATCACGCATGGAAAAACTTGTCTTAGCTTACAACGACCAACCAATTAGACCAAAAAATCAGTTCGCTTGCGCGCCCCACATTTTATTTTGATTGAAATTCAAATGCTGAGGTCACCAATAAGTCGGGCTGAGTTATTTTTACGTGACTGCCAATATTAATTTTTGCCATCACCGGACACACATATTATGCCTACTACCCTAACTAACCATATAGCTACCTTGTTGAATAATTCCTATCTATGTTTTTTATTGGTTTGAAATTGCCTTTGATCTGTGAAGTTTGAAAATTGTTTTTAATTATCACTTGCTCAACCTTTTTTTAAAACTGGGTTTTATGCTCTTTTTTTCGTTAAAAATGTTCTAAAAATTCAATTAAAAATGAGCAGTTTTCAATAAGGCTGCTGAAAGCTTATTTGACTCCCTTGAATAAACTTTTCAGTATTAAAAGCCATGGAAAATTAATATAACCCTTCTTTCTTCCTCCTTAACACTCTTAACTGCCTCGATTTTTCAACGATGAAAATTTCCTTCCAACAGTATGGATGTATTTATGCATCTTAATATTTATATCGAGCCATAATCTTTCCCAGGATGGTGCGTAGGCGAAGGACCATATACAGTGTGAAAGTGAGGAGGGGAGAGCGATAAATGAAAAGAGACCCTCATTTCCACAAGGTGAAAACGCTGTTAAGAAAGGGGGCGTTTAAAACTGCTTTACAGACGGCCATTATCGTTATTATAAGCTCTTCTCGAAAACGCTCGCGATGCGGCAGTGGCGCGGTTATATGCTTCGAATGATTTCGCTAAACGTTTTATCTTATGACTACACACTACCCCCTTTGCCCTTATAATAGCGGATATTATGCCAGTCCAAACAACTAACGTTTATACCTTAAATGCCCGCGACTATAGGCCCCATTTTACACGTGTTTTTTTTTAAGTCCCATGAGTAAATTGCGATGGAGATAACTTTTGTACTTCCTAGCTATTTTAAGACAGAAAAGGAACGAGTTTGAGCGTTTATTACATTTTCCATTGTGAGTTCAAAAAACTGATCGGACTTATTTCACCGAATTTCAATTAAAGAAGAATTAACTTGTTCATATCGCCAGTAATTTAAACTTGTTCCCAGTTTTTTTTTTACCTAATTTAACTTTTGCGAATGAGCCATTGAACTTTCATAACTATTTCTAATTTTCAGATGAAAATCCCCCACGGTATAGGTAGACGAAAAAAAAAATGTTTTCAGAGTGGATTAAAGTTTCAACGCCACGGTCTTGTTTCCCTCGGATCTGTCAATAAAGAGGACAAAGTTTCGTAAATTAAATTCTGCTTCATTTCTTCCACTTCTGGGTTTAATGATGGGTTTTCTGTTTGTCTATGAATTTTAAACAGTTTTCAGTTATGCATGGTGGCAGGGGGATGCTTCACACGCACCGTGTCAATAGTAGGCCTTGCCTGTATACCCGTTTTTATCGTATAGGTAAATAACGTTTCGTTTTATTTCAAATATAATTTCACACGAAAACGTCAAAGAGGTTTTTGTTATCTGTCGGACCAAAAACAAATATGAGGCAAACAAGTCGGTTGAAGAGTGACTGTGGTGTGGGTGTGGGCTGTCAACCGCGTTTTTGACTATTTCTGGAGGCTAGTTCGAGGTTAAAATTGTGAAAAAGCGCTAAACCGATATTCAAACCGGTTAAATCAAGTGAAAACAAGTCACAATACTCGCGGGGAGGGTGTGGGTAGCACGATAGCTACTCGCATTTAAGCCTGGTTCACACCTATTATGCATATATGCTTCCGATCCGTCATGCATGCCGGACCGGAGGTGTTGGAAACCCTCGTCATGGTTCGACCGTAATGCGGTTGGAAAGACATAAATCTGAGAGGGCTGAGAAGCGTAATAGCCGTCAATTATTCGGTATGAACGCCTATTATACGGTCCGCGCGCACCGATCAAAGTAGGGCTCATGCCGTCACCAAGAACTTTCGGTCCCATTCCTGGCAGTTATGCGTGATTAGGCTGAACTTACAGACGCAGGCCTCAATTAACAGTTTTTGGGGCGAAACATGTCAATTTCCTCAGTTCTGTGTCAGTTTGACTCAGTGGCGAAACAACACCTATCGGGGCCCGGGGCGGAAATCTCAAGGAGACCCTTTAGCCCAGGGGTTCCCAAACCCCGGGTCGCGACCCCAAGTAGGGTCGCGAGCTGTTTTTCTTAGGGTCGTGGACTGTTTCGGCCATTTCATTTGAAGTACCCGGTCCTCGAGCTACCTTACTGCTTTCAGCCAGAGTATAATTCCCTGCACTTACATTATTTTTATGTAAGTGCGGTCTCCGCTCACTTGTTTGCTCTGAATTAAATTCGAATGAAAGAAAACCGAACAGTCTACAGCAGGCATTTTACTTTGTTCTAAAAGTCTAAGATCTTTGAAGTCGCGGATTTTTAGAAAATTGTGTGCAGATACTGGCGGACCCGGGGTGGAAATCTTTATGAGGCCCCTTAGAGGCTAAATAAACAAGAAATATAATTTTTATGTTTAAGTGCCGTTTAATTACGGATTTTTCCTTATTTCAGCCATGAATTAGCGTTATTTCCATATCCTATTCGCCCATTACGCTCGATTTGAGCCGCCAATTAGCCTTTTTCTCAATTTTGGCCGCAAGTAACGTTTTTATCAATTTTAGCAGCAAATAAGCGGGGTTTTCACCTATAGCCACAATTTTAGCTGCGAATTGGCGATTTTTCCATTTTTAGCAGCGAATAAGTATACTTTTTATCGATTGGAGCTGAAAAATAGCGTTTTTCGCGCTAATTAGTGATTTTCTCAATATCTATTGGCTGTTAATTAGTGATTTTTTTATTATTAATATCCACGAATGCCCTAGACACAGTGGGCCAGTGTTGTAATTTCTCAGGGGGGCGAGACTTTTTGCCATGAATTAACGTTTTTTCTACACTTCAACCGCGAGTTAGCGACGTTTCTCAATTTCAGCAGCGAACCAGCGAATTTTTTCAATTTTAGCAGCGATTTAATTCGCGATTTTTCTCAATTTTGACCGTGAATTACCGTTTGTCCTAATTTTAGCCACTAACTAGCGCGTTTTCTACATTAGCTACAATTAGTAGTTTTGCTAAGTTTTCACATTCAGATATGAATACAAACGCTTAAATTTTGGCCCTGAATTAGCGTTTTTCTCAATTTTAGCCACAAAGTCGAGATTTTCTTTACTTTTAACTACGAAGTTGTCTTCAGAAACTATACGAATTGGCTTTTACTCAATTTTAGCTGCGATTATGCAGGGGCGCAGCCTGTCCATAGCCTGGACAAGGCAATTATGATGGGCAGCTGCCCGCACCCTTCTTCAACTCGTCTTTGTTCGAAACCGATTGTTTGATCTCGGAAACCGTTTTGCCTATTCAAAATGGCTGGTTGGCATTAAAACCGAACAATGTGTCCTTCAAAAATGAGATATACACATATATGTTCTGCAGAAGAAATGGTCATTTTTGCATAGTCGTACTAATTCACGCCTGGAATGAGGACTAAACGATAATTAGCGGCTAGGGGCTCTTATTTGCTGCGAAAAATTAGAGAAATCGATAATTCACAACTAAAATCGAGCCAAAACGCTAACTCGTGGCTATTATTGAAACATATAGCGTCAATTCGCCGCTAAAATTGAGAAAAAGTGCCAATCTTTAGCTGAAATGAACACTTTATCTCAATTTTAGTCCTGAATTAGTGCTATTGATTATGAATTGAGCAGTTATAAAATGACAATGCGGAGTTGTAATTGAGAAAACGCTAAGTTTTGTGTCAGCTTGCCAATAACATTTTGCGCTGTCTTGGCCAGCTTGCCAGCGGGTTCACTGAAACTCAAGCACCGAGAATTGCAATTTCGTGGATGTTCTGACCCGAAATTTGCAATTTCGTGAATGGTCGGACCCAAAATTTGCAATTTCGTGAATGTTCTAACCCAAAAGTTGCAATTTCGCAGATTTGTAACTCCGATGTCGTGTGATTTCGTGGCAGAATTTGGGCTCTGTCGTGACTGGCTTGTCTGGGTTCTAGATTTTAGCAGATAATTAGCGATTTTTCCAAATTTATGTTGTAAATAAGCGTTTTTGTTTTTGTTTTTTTTTTTTTCAAATTTAGCAGCAAATTGACGCCATTTATCTTTTCTATCCCCGACAACCCCCCGATCTACCCCCGAGTGATTTTTCGTAATTTCAGTTGTGAATTTGCCATTTTCTTAACTGTTAGATTCGTTGTCACTACAGTGGCTAATAGTAAAAATAACAATATGAATTTAATAAAGTTTCAGTATTGATTCTCTAATCGTCACAAGTGGTCTCTTTTATTTAATTAAGATATTACAATTGGCGACGAGGAAAACAGTATGCCAAAGAAAAGAGTATCAAGGCAATATGAGAAGCTTGGCGAAGACAGCGATAATGAAAATGAGGAGCCGGGTTTTCAAAGGAAGCAAAAAGTATCGCTAAATGTCGGAACCATTAAAGAATTTGAAGTAAATGGGTCAAATTGGTTGGTATACAAAGAACGTTTGGACCAATTTTTCGAAGTAAATGCGGTGGAGGATTCACGCAAAACCTCGGTGTTAATTACGGTAATGGGTGAGGAGTCTCATGAATATCTTAAGAATGTATGTGACCCTGAACTCCCCAAAAATAAATCCTATGAGGAACTGTGTGACCTTATGGCGAGACAGTTTACAGCTCAAGTGTCCAAATTCAGGAAAAGGATAGACTTTTTTGAAGCTAATCAGAGTCCAGGAGAAACGGTGTCAGAGTGGTTTATTAGAATAAAAAACTTGCAGCACCGTGTTCATTCGGTCAATTTTTGGAAGAAGCTATAAAAAATAAATTTGTCTGTGGGCTTAAACCTGGTTCAATTCTAGATCGACTCTGTGAGGAAGAACCGAATGAAAAGTCGTTATTAAAATTCTACGAGCTCGCGTTAAAAAAGGAAACAAATTCAAAGAAAGAAAGACACCCAGAAGAGGTTTTGAAGATAAAGGTCGGAAAAGAAGATTCGAGAAACTCGGGACCGAAGTGTCATGTTTGTGGTAAGACGAACCATTCGTTCAAATTTTGTCGTTTCAAGTCTTTCACTTGTCGTAAATGTGGAGAAGTGGGGCATTTGAGGGCTGTTTGTCCGAAGAATAAAATAGCCACGAATATAGTGGATGAAGAGGGGGATACATGTGTAGAACAGTCGTTCGTTGAAACTTATTTTGTGGATTATCCGCATGTTGTAAGCCCAATAATAGCTAAGGTGTGGTTCGCCGGCTCATCTTTACAACTTGAAGTGGATACTGGGGCAGGAGTGTCAATAATTCCCAGGCATATTTATTTATCGCGGTTCAAATTTCTCAAACTCGAACCATGTGATGTTAAATTAAGAACTTTCGGGGGTGAAATAATTTGTCCTGACGGTCTAATCAAAGGAACGACTAAATGGAAAGGAAAAGTCAAGACTTGTAGCCTGGTAGTGGCACCAAAGAGGTCAAAATGTTTGATGGGACGGAATTGGTTAAAGTTGTTTGGGATTGAATTGGATGTAAATGTATGTGAACCAAGTGAAATTCTGAAAACCGAACAAACAAACTTCCGGAATATGTTATTGGTCGATTTCGCTGAGCTCTTCAAGGAAGGCGTGGGCAAGTATAAATATGAAAAAGTTAAGGTTGATTTGAAACCAAATGCGAGTCCAAAATTTGTCAAACCCAGGGCGATTTCATTTGCTTTCAGGAGTCTGGTGGACCAAGAGTTGGAGAAATTGGAAAAAGAAGGCATGATAACAAGAGTAGAAAGTAGCCCATGGGGAACTCCGCTCGTACCAATTTTGAAACCAAACAATTCTTTGCGTCTCTGTGCGAATTATAAAATTACGGTAAATCCTTTTTTAAAAGATGTTAGCTATCCGTTGCCACGTCTGGAAGAAATATGGGCAACTTTAAGCGGGGCAAAATTTTTCTCCAAATTGGATTTCGTAAGAGCATATAACCAAATTGAACTACACGAAGAGTCTAGAATACTTTTAGCTTGGTCTACTCATAAGGGCGTTTTCCAGGTGAACAGGTTGCCTTTCGGGACGAAATCAGCGGTGTCAATTTTTCAGAGCCTCGTGGAAAAATGTTTACAGGGAACTGAGGGCGCCATAAACTACTTGGATGATGTGGTGGTTGTGGGCAAATCTGTAGAACATCAAAAGAATTTGCGGGCAGTGTTCAGTAAACTTCAAGCAGCTGGTTTTCGACTCAATGTAAATAAATGCAAGTTTTTCGAACGAGAAATAAAGTTTTTAGGACAGATTATAAAATAAATGAAAAAGGTATTCACAAGGATCCCAGTAAGATTAATGCGATCAAAGATATTGCGACCCCGAAATCGGTTTCAGAATTGAAGGCTTTCATTGGAACAGTGGGGTATTACAGTCGTTTCATCAAAAATTTTGCTTTTCACCTTTCTCCATTATACGAGCTTTTAAAAAAGGGAGCAAAATTTTGTTGGACCAGGAAACAAGAAGCTAGTTTCAATAAAGTAAAGGCCTTAGTTTCCTCGAGCCAGGTTTTGATGCCTTTTGATCCTTCTATGCCGCTGAAGCTGTACTGCGACGCTTCTAAGTGTGGCTTAGGGGCGGTTTTGTTACATGTGTGTCCGGACGGGTCAGAAAAACCTATAGAATTTGCCTCGAGAATTCTATCTCCAGCAGAAGTAAACTATTCTATGATTCACAAAGAAGCTTTAGCAATATACTGGGGAACTAAGAAATTTTATCAATATTTATTGGGAAATAAGTTTACGTTGGTTTCGGATCATAAACCTTTGGAAGCACTCTTTGGCGACAAGAAAGGTATTCCTGAAATGGCGGCAGGAAGACTTCAGAGGTGGGCTCTTTACATGTCTGGATTTTCGTACGATTTTAAACATATTTCGGGTACAAAGAATTTAGCGGATGGATTTTCTCGTTTGCCAGTTGGTACAGGAGGAGGAGATGAAGAGCTTAATCGCCGAGAGTATGTAAACATGGTCGAGAGCACATTATCCGGACCCATAAGCTTAGGGGATGTAAGAAAACACTCAAGGCGAGATGTGCAAATGAGACAACTCTATGATTTCATTCGATATAGGCTTTAGGTTGGCCACCTAAAGTTCCTGACAATTTAAAAACATTTTTTAGTAAAAGAAATGAACTGGACATTGAACAGGGAGTTGTAATGTGGGGTTATCGTTTGGTCATCCCTTTAAAACTACGCGATTCTCTCGTGAAAGAGTTACACCAAGGTCATCAAGGTATAGTAAATTTTTTTTTTTTCATTTTTAGATATCTTTATTAATAGGTATCTTTATTATAACAACTGAGCCTGAGCCCATCAAGTTAATTTACTATACAATTTACAACATTATTGGAGTTCATGACCCAGTGGCCTTCCTCCTACGAGCACGCACGCACCTCACTGTCACTACCGCGACACCACAAGGTCCATGGGTTTTGTCCGCTGTAGCCGCCTGACGACGTCACCGTTGTCCAGGAGGCGAAGTGCTTCCGGGTTCATATGCTCCCGAAGACGGTGTTGGTGTTTGAGCGCATGCTGCTCAATTACTTCTTTTACGGTTTCCACCTTGAGGTCTCGGTGGAGGTCATCATTGCGAACATACCAGGGGGCATTGACAATGCTCCTCAGTACCTTGTTCTGGAATGTTTGTATGACCTTAATATTGGTCTTTTTTGTACAACCCCAGAGCTGAATTCCATAGGTCCATACTGGCTTCAGCACTTGTCTATATTAGCAATTGGTTATGGATGGAGAGCTCAGAGTGCCTACCAAGTAACCAAAACAGTCTTCTAAACTTCAGTTTTAGTTCTTCATTTTTCTTCTTAACGTGCTCTTTCCATTTAAGCTTAGTGTCGAGTGTCATACCCAGGTATTTAGCGGTGTTTACTATGGGTACCTGTTGTCCGTTGATAATTATTGATATATTGATTATTTTCTTATTTGTGAAGTAGATGTGTGAGGACTTGAGTTCGTTCAGTTTTAGTCGCCATTTTTTGGCCCATTGACATACATTATTTACTGTGCGCTGTAGTTGTGATGTTGCTTCTTCAACAGACTCTGCAACCGTCAGTAGGGCTGTGTCGTCTGCAAACGTTGCAATTGTTGTGTCCCCACTGCTAGGGACGTCGTTCGTATAGAGGAGATACAGCAGCGGCCCAAGTACACTTCCTTGGGGAACACCAGCATTTATCCTCTTTAATGATGAATACGCTCCTTCGTGCTTCACCCTGAAGTGTCTTTCTGAGAGGTACGACTTGAGAATGTGGAAGTATTGGTCCGGCAAGTTTCTTCTAAGTTTGTACAGCAGACCCTGATGCCAGACTTTATCAAATGCTTGGGAAACATCAAGGAACACGCTCGCGCAGACTTGCTTCCTCTCTAAAGAGTTCTCAATCACCCGAGTGATGCGATGCACTTGATCAATAGTGGAGTGCTTTTCCCTGAACCCGAACTGGTGATTGGGGATTTAAGCTCCTTGTCTTTGACTATGGCTTTTAATCTCTTCACGAGTAACCACTCGAAGAGTTTGGAGATCACTGGTAACAATGATATAGGACGGTACGACGTTTTCTCGCATTATTCCTTACCAGGTTTCAGGATCATGATCACTTCTGCCACTTTCCAGCAACGAGGTACGTATTTGAGTCTCAGCGATGCGTTTATGAGGTAGAGTAACATACGCATTCCTACTTCCGGGAGTAGTTTGACGACATTCCCAGTTATTAGGTCATACCCAGGAGCTTTATTTTGTTTTGAGATTGTTTATTGCATATTTAAGCTCATTAAACGTTACCGGCCTTATATATTGCGAAGACGCTGATGGAGGCAGCGTCGGCAGGTCTTCCTCATCTCTTTCCCCTTGCAGCGGCATAAATGTTTCTTCGAGGTAAAAATGAAAAGTCGGGCTAGGTCCTACTTTTGGTGGCCCTCAATGGACTCAGACATTGAAAAATGTGCTAAAAATTGTTCTTCATGTCTTGCAGTAAGAAGTAATCCACCCAAAATAGAGGTAAGAGAATGGACCCGTTCAATATACCCGTTTGATCGGATTCATGTCGATTTTCTCGGGCCTTTTCGCGGGAGGCAATTTCTGATAATAACAGATTCATTTTCAAAATGGCCTGAAGTCTTTAGCATGGGTAGTACCACAACTACGGCGACATTGGAAAAGCTTCGAGAAACCTTTTCGAGGTTCGGCGTTCCTCGAACAATCGTTTCCGACAATGGACCTCAATTTTGTTCGTCAGAATTTAATCATTTTTGTAAGATAAACGCGATAAAACATGTGCGGGTTCCAGCTTATCACCCGTCGAGTAATGGTGCTGCTGAAAATGCCGTTAAAAGCTTAAAATTAGGATTAAAAAAGAGTATTTTGGACGGTGCTAAAGTATCCCTAGAAACGGCCAAGAGTAGGAAACCTTTTTTACTATCGCACTTCGGTACATGCGACAACTGGGGAGACGCCAGCTAAGTTAATGTTTGGAAGGGAGATCAGAACAAGAATGGACGAAGTGAAAGTATCAAGCTCGGGAAATCAGGAAAGAAAATGGAAGACGGAGCGGAGAAAAGTGACATTCACACAGGAGAAAAAGTACGAGTCAGGTCATACAGGGAGGATTTCGGAAAGAAATGGATAGAGGGAGAGATCACGGAGGTTTTGGGCGATCGAACCTTCATGGTAAAAGAAAGCGAAAATGGAAGGATCTGGAAAAGACACATTGATCAACTGATAAAAGTAACGGGTGATCACGAACTATCCGAAGAAGAAGAAGAGTCGAAGACAGAAGAGGAGGAAGAACGAAGCTAAGAAGGGAGGAATGTTAGATTGGTTGTCACTACAGTGGCCAATAGTAAAAATAACAATATGAATTTAATAAAGCTTCAGTATTGATTCTCTAATCGTCACGAGTGGTCTCTTAACTTCAGCCACAAGTTAATTTTTAGCCGTGAATTTTTTCACAATTATAGCCTTGAATTTGCGCTTTTTCCATTTTAGCAGTGGGCTTGGCCCAAGAGCACCAGTTTGCATTATTTTTCTATATTTTAGCCTATATGGGGACCGTGCAAAGTGCGCGGTGCGCCAACTAGCGGTGACCTCTACGATTTGTGTATAATAACAAACTTATCAGTTCTGTGTAATTTCAGTTGAGACCCTATTTTTATTCTCGTTTTCGGCATTTATTTCCTATTTACAGTATTTTTTTTTTAGTTTCCTCGCAATGGTGATTTGTTGTATAGTTGGTTGCCACAATACGTCGAAAAATTGTGGGGGGAAAGATGTTATTTTCTACAGTTTCCCCAATAAACCCTATGAGAAGGAGCGGCGAGAGCGATGGATTAAAGCCGTCAACCGCAAGAAGTAAGTGCCCTCTTTCACTTGTAGTTTACGCTAAATGAAATGGCTATGAAATTTCGTTCCTTGCCTTTTCTTCAATTGTTAAGGCCCGTATACACGTACAATAAAATTGCGACACTTTTTCCGATAGTTGGTCTCAGACACTTTTGAAAAGTAGCAAAAAGATCTGAGACTTTTTTGACAACTTTTTCTCTAGCTTAAGGCCCGTATGCCAAGTCGTTCCTCGAATTTTCCTCAACCTCAAAGCTCCCTCCCAAACTGCAAAGAACATTATAAAATAACATGTGATTCTACAGTTTGTGAGGAAGGTTGGAGTCGAGCAACGACTTGGCATGCGGGCATTTGTGTCTGACATTTATGTACGTTTATGTAGCTACACAAATGTAAAGTGTCAGACATTATGTTTTTTGACCGTACAAATCCGATAAAAATGTCTGGTAGTTTGTGTTTACACCAAGGAAATTTGTGTCTGCCACTATACTTATTTCTAGCAAGTATAGCGCGACACTTCAGTTTAAACGCTCGTTTACACGGTTCAATCTCATTGTTTTATGTTTCTCTTGTTTACAAGGTTTCGCATTTTCAAAAGTCTCGCAATTTTATTGCTCGTGTAAACGACCCTAAGCCCTAAACAAATCAAGTGTCAGACACTTTTCCAGCAACTTTTCAAAAGTGTCTGAGAGCTCTCTCAGGGGTGTTTACATGTAACCGAGACCAACTCTCGCAATAAGTGTCGCAATTTTATTGCACGTGTATACGGGCCTTAATAGGGCCGCCAGTAAAAAATTCCTAAAGTTTTGCGTTGTCTTAAGCTCGGTGCACACGATGAATTTTTCTCAGCATGTTTACATGCAGGGTGAAAAAAAACATATAATCCCCGATAGTGACCGGATGGTTTTTCAAAACAGGCAGACAATCCTCTTTCAAAAAATGCATCGTGTGCACCGAGCTTTAATCCGAGGCAACCGGATTATCAACATGGCTATCTCTAAATCTTCCTTTATTTAATATTTTCAGCGCTGATGGAAGCCTGTGGGTTCCGGCAAAGTTTTCGCGGGTTTGTAGCCAACATTTCGTTGGGGGAAGGGCCTCGAACATCTTGAGCCATCCATCGTACGTCCCTACCATCTTCCCTGAAACGTACAAGAAGCGACCTGGAACTCAGTCCGACGTCAGTCGATTTTTGCGAGGGGAGAAAAGACGAAGGGTATCACAAGAAAGCTCGTCGTTGGAACCCATCACGTCCGAAGAGGGGTCTTTTATTCGTCCTTCGACGTCAGCAGAAACAACGATTATCTCAGACACCTTCGACCACGAAACCATAGTGACGTTTATTCATGTGGGATGCCAATGTGCAATGAAATTTGATGAAACGTTCTTCGAGTTTTCATGTTGCTTCATTAATGGAACAACTGCAAGCGTTCAATGCAATATAAACGCAAGTATTGGGGCTGTCAATAAAATCGACAAATCCAGTGGTACTTCAGATTCGCAGCTTAATTGTGGGTTTTACGGAATGGATAGTATCAAAAACGAAGACCAATTGAGGGAGCTCACTAGCGTTTCTTTTGAAACATTTGACCGTTTGTTGTCCTTGTTTCCCGGAAAAATATTTTATTCACTCCCCCCAAAACAAGTTTTACTGATGTTTCTCATGAAAATTAAGCTTGGTTTAACTTTCTCCGCTTTAGGAATTTTGTTTGGCATCCATCGAACCACAGCGTCCAGAATGTTCTTGGCTCTTCTTGAGCTGTTTTACATTAAAACAGAAAATTACATTTTTTGGCCCAGTAGAATGACCGTAGATAATACAATGCCTTCAGCATTCAAACAGTACTACCCAAAGACAAGAGCAATTATTGATTGCACTGAAATAAAGACTTGAATAAATAAATAAATAAATAAAGACGGTTGAATTGCCGTCATCGGTCTCTAACCGAGTGATGATGTACTCAAATTACAAAAGTGCCCATACTATAAAATTTTTAGTTGCCATATCCCCCAGTGGAGCCATAATTTTCAAGTCGCTTTGTTACTCTGGGAGAACAAGCGATTCTTATATAACAAATCAGTCTGGTTTTTTAAAACTACTCGAAAAAGGAGACATAGTGCTAGCGGATAAAGGTTTCCCTGGGATTAACACGTCTGGACTTGAAAATGGTGCTATAGTTGTAATGCCACCAATTTTACACCACGGTAAATTTACCGCCAATGAGATAACGGAAACTTACACGATAGCATCAGTTCGTGTTCATGTCGAACGCTGCATTCAGAGAATAAAAATATTTAAGGTACTTAAATTCATTTCCAAAGATCTGTTTCCTCACATTGACAAAATTGTCCACATTTGTTGTGTTTTAGCAAATTTCTTGCCACCTCTTTTCAAACAAGACAAAACTGATTAAATATGTTTAACGATGTATACTGGCAAGTGTATGAATCTTCTCACTCCATGTGTTGTCTTTTCTCCATGCGCTTTCAATTTTTAGTTTCAATAATAATCCAGTCAAATTATCCGAAAAAATTGGCTTACCTGGCAAAAGGTTCAGTATCATATTTTATTTTTTTTATCTTGTTTACAGGGTGGAAGGGGATAAGGGTGACAAATAAAATCCCCGATTTGCATGACTTTGAGCCGCATTTGAGGCCACATAATATAGTTAACGTCTATCGAAAATGGCTAATCCTGAAAGGAAATAGTGTGCTCTTTCCGAATCCATCACCAAAAGTTGCAAAAATGCCAATTGAAAGCGAGTTTCTCGCATTTAGTTGAAAAAAAGTGTAAGGATAATTACGATACTTGATGACCAATTTCAAGAGATATTAATATCAGTACGGGATTACTGCATTGACACAGTACTTCCTGAAAAGAAAACTGATCTCAAATATAGCCACCTTTTCCTCCGAATTTTTCCCCTAATAATAACCCTGTAATTAACTTTAACATTACAGTCACTCCATTACTAAAGCTCGTTGATACCTCCAGGAGGAATTTTATAATCGGAAATTGTCTAAATCTGAGATTTTCTTCGGTTGTCGTACCAAACTCTATTGAAATCTTGATGACTACCGGCGTTCGTTATTATACCAAAACTTACAGCTCTTCCCCTAGAGCGCTCTTTTTCTTATCTTTGCACGGTCCCCATAATACACCGCGAATCAGCGATTTTTTCTCTATCTGGAAGTCCACGATTTTTTCTCTAGTCTGAAAGTTGCATCGAGGAACCATGAATGAGCACGTTTTCACTTTATTACCCATGTTTTCCAAACTTTTTGCCACGTACTTGCCCCAAGAACAGCGGCGGGATCAGAGTATTTTCTCTATTTTTGCCGCGAAGTTACCTCCAGAAGGCGAGTATTTTTTCAATTTGAGGCTTCGAGGCTTTTCAATAGCACTTACGTCGCCGGAGCATTCAATTCATCCACTCTAAACGCCTGACCCAGATCAACCCTGTAACGTTCTATTCTCCGGGTCGGATTGACTGAAACCCGTCAAAAGGAGTGTTGGAAATGTGTAATAATTTAGCCACGGAGGAAGAAATTGAGAGAGAAAAAAAGTAGGATTACTCGAAAATCGGGAAGGCAAACGCTTTTTATTTTGTTTTACAAAAAAGGCTTCACTTTCTCACTTTTTTTAACATCCTCCCACCCAAATTGCCAGCGCGGTTGCCTTGAAAAACTCGGGGCTCGTGTTTAAACGCTGAAGTGTAGAATTAAGTGCTTACTGGAGTTTTGCAACGGTGATTTATATCGTGATGGGACGTGTTTTGTTGGATTTTAAACACTTACTCAGCGCTGAGCTAGATTGACAGTATCGCAATGGCAAAGTTCCCGTGCGCCGAAGTGCTCATTAAGCGCTGAACAAGTCTGAAGTTTTGCAAAGCGGCAAAATTCAATAAAAAATGAGGAAATTAAAATACAAAATCAAAACCCAAAAGAATCGATCCTCATAAATCGAGCCTGACCGGGTGGTGCACTTGTCCAGAAGACGTCCTCCGGTTCCCGATTCTGAGCGTGATGAGATCGGAGTATCCTCTTCTGACGGGCAATCTTCATCCCCTTCTTATGGTGGTTCAGGCAGGGAATCATCGTGCTTCTCAGAGGTCCTGAGCCATTCTATGGATGACTGGTCCAACTCCAACCGATGTACTCTCAGCACCGGACGGACTAACTCACCGTGGGAGGTTTTCAAACGTTACGGTGCGGTGCGACTTCATCCGGACCGTTTCCAATTCGGGTAGAAACGCAAGCACATTGGTAAATGTCACTATGGTACATTAGGACAAGAATAACCAATTCCGTCGAGGCGTCGACAAAAAATTGCAAGATCACTTCAAAGTCTTGACGTGTTTAAAAATTTAAAGAAGTGACTCTGGTTGATTAAATGAAGATTCTTGCTTCAACGAGAATCACGAGGGATTATCAGGAAAAGGACTAGGTGCTCATCTATAGCGGGTGGGGTGCAGACACAGTTTTTCATCATTCTTGTTCTCGCGCCTCTCGCGGGCCTTCGCCATTCGGCCACTCGCACAGTCGTTGGCTCGTTGATTCAGTTTGAGTTCTGTTTACCGTTCCGATAATTATGGACAAGTGTACTCGCGACCTGCTCGAGCGTTGGGGCCTTAGCCACTACATAACGACATTATGTTACAGGTAGATCTAAAGTGGACTAAATATTTTGTTGTAGTTGTGATATTTGTATGCCATTCGATTTCATCATTTATGTTAATAAAAGGATTTGAAAAAATAAGGTAATTGGAATATTTTCTTATACATATTTTACTTGTTTCTGTCCATTTCTTTTCATTTACCTACTGTTTCGATAACGTGACAGCACAGAAAGAGCCAATAGGGGAAAAAATGAACTTCCTCATAACTTCAATTGAGGATCACGTTAATTTATTCTTCATATCCCCATATTTCCAAAGGATTCCTGATAAAGGTATGACGTCATGGTTCCTCTATGCCAATGCCTTCCAACGTGAAGGAGCATGATGAGGGATCGTGCTACTAGTTCCTAATGCAGTAAGATGCCGTAACGTGAGTCGGTTTCTATCATGAATTCCTCTTATTTCTGTTGAAAATTTCTCTCAGTGCGGGGAGGAGCTGCACTATGCGAGCTAAGAGGCACTCTGCTCTCTTAATGCGGTCCTGTTCCGCAAGGACCAGTTCCCCGCAAGTTCAAGTCTGGGGCCTCTCGACTCTGGTCGCACGGCTAGCTAGCATACCGAGATATTCGTCCGAAATCGTGACTGCAAGTCGGTCTTAAGGAGCAATTTGAAGCGAGCACGTCAACGCAGTGTGTGAGCGTCAATTCTGTCGAAATTCCCGTCAGGGATGCCATCCGAAGGAGGCTCCCGAAAAAACGAGAGGGGAGTCTGTGCGGTCACACCTTCAGTATCTTCGGTCATGTGAGCATTTTCTGCTTCTTGGATTTCGTCTGCAGACTGTTCCACTTGTTCTGACCTGATGATGGGTCTTCTGCAATTCGTTAGGAAACGTCGAACCCACTCGACGAAATGAACAATGCATCGAAACGCTGATAACTGGTGGTGAAAAACCGAAGGATCCGGGGACAAAGACGACAGACGAATACAATTATTGATCAAATATTTGGGGTGTCCACGATTCTGCCGGCAACTTTAAGCTAGTACAGCGTCAGTACAGTTAAGCGTCAGCATAGTTAAGCCTCAATATTCGCGTCCATCCGTTTCTCCGAACCCGAATTGTCAGCTGAAGACGATTTCGATAGAAACCTGACGGCAAACTATGCGATAATGCCGACCTCCACAGCCAGTACATTCAACTTTGGCTTTGCACCTTACTCTAAAATGGCCGGGCAAAATACAAACGATACAGCATTTCTTAACTCCAAGTGAGCTACAACGCTCAGACAAAGTCATAGCCCACGGCTTTCGGGCATTGTGGAGTGGAATGTGACGATTCACCGCACAAGACTCACAATTTCGGGTCAGTTTTAGTCGATTAGAGACCCATAACACATAACAGTGGGAAGACGTGATTCATCCCTTTCCTAGGCTGCGTCGCTTCCTTTCACTCTCTTTCTTCTGACCAAAACCTGCCAAAGCCATCTCAACATGCTCTTCTTGTTGGATTTCACCTTTAACTAAACGCCTTAGGCTCCTCAGCAGACCAAGACAGCACCTTATATTGGTCGTCTGTTTCTTTCGTAGGAGCTCTATCGGTAAGCACGACTCATGATTGAGCGCTTTTTCACAGTTTTAGCCGCTTGAATCAGCCCTTTTTCTCAATTTTATTCCCAAAGTTCCCCAAGAATCTGCGAGTTGGCGTTCTCTCAACTTCAGCTGTGCATTTTATCAACAATTTTAGCAGTGAATGAGCACATTTCTTAATCTATTTAGCTGCGAGTTATAACGCCTTTTCTCGATTTCATCTGTAAAATAACAATTTTTCATACCTTAGCTGTGAATTAGAGTTTTCCTCCATTTTTAGATGCGAATTCGCGTTTTTCTCTGTTTCACGCCGTGAATCAGCGCTATTTTTTTTTTTTTTTTTTTTCAATTTCAGTCCCAGCCGCGAGAACCCGTAAGTTGGAGTTTTCACAATTTTAGGTGTGAATTCGCGCTTTTTCTCAATTTTCAAAGCTGCCAAATTGCAAGACTTTATTAAGTGTAGCGTGTTTCTCTATTTTTAGACTCGATTTAGCGTTTTTCTCTTTTTTATCCGTGAATTGGCGTTTTTCTCAGTTTTAGCCGCGTGAATTATCGTTTTTTCTCAATTTCAGCCTCAAAGTTGCCGAGTGAGCGTTTTCTCATTTTCAGCTGTGAATTAGCGTTTTTTCCTCAATTTTAGCAGAGAATTAGTCAATTATTTTCTTAATTTTATCTGCGATTTTCATCCCATTTTCTCGACATCCGTAAAATCGTGTTTTTTCCATACTTAATTTGTAGTGTGAATCAGCGTTTTCCTCAACATTTCGATGCCTTTTCGCGTTTTTGTCTACTTCACTCGTGAATTACCGCTTTTTCGTGAATGGTTGGACCCAAAATTTCGCTTTTTCTCAATTTCGGTCCCAATGTTGCCCTGAAAATCCATGAGTTAGGCCCCGCGCACACTAGGAGAAAAAAGACGCCGACGCGCGCGTCAGCGTCCGACTCGTGCAGTAAAAACACATAGAACTCTACGGGGCCTTTCACAATGGACGCGTACGCGAGAGTCGTCTTTTCCCTGAGAAAAAAGACGCCGACTCGCGCTTCGGCGTCTTTTTTCTCCTAGTGTGCGCGGGGCCTTAGCGTTTCTCCCTTTTAGCTGTGTATTCGCGTTTTAAAGCTGCCAAATTGTAGCACCTTATCTCAATTTTAGCCGTGAATTAGCGTGTTTCTTCATTTTTAAGACGCGAATTCGCGTTTTTCTCCTTTTTGTCCTAGAATTAGCGCTTTTCTCAGTTCTAGCCGCGTGAATTGGCGCTTTTTCCCAATTTCAGTCCCGATTTCGCCCCCCAAGAATTTGTGATTTTACGTTGTCTCAATGACAGCTGTGAACTATGATTTTTTTTTTATGTTTTAAAGCCGCATATTGTTGCGCTTAATCACAATTCTAGCCGCGAATTAGCATTTTTCTCCATTTTGGAGCCGAAAAAACTCGTTTTGCTCAATTTTACGTGTTTTTCTCAATTTTAGCGTTTTTTCCCTTCAATTATAGCTGCAAATTAGCACTTTTTGTGTATTCTTTCCGCAAATTTCTCAACTAATTTTTCTCTCTAATTCTACCCACGAATTAGCGTTTGTCTCATTGCATTGCCAAGTTACTAGTCTCAACAAAATCATTTAAATTTATCTAAAGTTAATTTTAACATTCAATAAAAATTTAAAAATGAAGTTGTCCGCAAAGTTACCCCAAGAGACCGTCAATACGCGTTTTCTCAATATTAACAGCCGCCAATTTTAGCAATTTTTCTCAATAAGTGAGTTTAGCCATTCGTTCTACTAAAAAATCCCGATTTTTTCATCTTTAAACTTTTCAGGGGCCCCCATCCGAACGCTGGCCCGTGGCGGTCCGCCCCCGCCCCCTCGAGTTTGTGTACTAATTCCGGGGGAGTTTCGGGCGACACCGTGCTCATGTTTTATTCGAGAAGTCCGTAATTCGTTTAGAAGTGTACATTGAGGGTGACTGCGTGTTCGAATGTTGAACGGTGATGAGGGCCCCCCCACCCCACCCCCTTTAATGGTTGGAAAAATGATGGCCAGTAAAGAATTCACATACGATGCAAAGCTTGTTTTTTTTTTAGTGGTGGTGGTGCTGGAAGGATGGGGAAGGGGTGGAAACTTGGGAAATGTCTATGAGGATAGGGTCATCATTCAAAGACGGGCCTTTTCAAACATTTTTATACCACCGGGGTTTTTTTTTTCCTACGCATCTACGCCGTCCGTTGATGTTGATGTGAGACGCGAGGGAGTGGAATAAATGTGTTTTTGGGAAGGTGGTGAAGGATGGAAGACGGATATGAAATGAGGGTATACTTGGTTACAGTCGTGGCGAAATGAAGGGCAAAAAGTTTTAGAAGGAAGGAGGACTACTTATTCAAGTTTCCCCAAGAAACAACTTAATTTCTCATTCGTCGCCCTTTTTTTGTAAATAAACAACCATGGTGCCACTAAAACAGCAAATTTACAAAATAAGAGTTTCCCTAACTTGTTTCGCAGTTAAAAATAGTCAACGTCCTTACCGTGGATATATATATTTTGCCTATTAAAGTATCGTCATTAAAAGTGTACAGCATCCCTTGAATTTAGTCCCTCCCTAACGAGGAACTTTTCGTCTCTATGATTGAAGGGTCCAGTTAGAGGGGCTCATTTATTCGCAGTTTTCGAGCCCAAAGTCTCAGAGACCAACATTTCTAGTTCAGCCGCGGCTAGCGGCGAAAGTATCACTTTCTTGGGAAAAATGATCAGTTTTTTCCCCCTAATAGAAAATCCGGATTACAATTCTACGAGATTTTCCCGCCAAAGAAGAAATTTGTTTACGGCTAACGACCCTTTATGTGTTTGAGGATCATATAATTTTATATAATATAATAAAAAATGTGATATAAAAAACTGAAGAATTGATTATTTTATAATATAAATTAAAAAAAGTAGGTAGATATATACTTGGCTATATTACTTTTAAAAAATTGTCACTTTTGAAAGGGGAAAACTAACGGAAAAAAGGTGAAAAGAAACGTTTATTAAAATATAAGGAAATGAGAGAAAAATGGAGTGAGAGAGAGTGTGAGGGAGGGAGTGAGAAAGCTAGGAAATGAGTCTACATAATAAAACATGGGATTCCTGAAAGAGGGAACATAAAGGGTAATTGTGTTTTAAATAAACACTACAACGGGAAAACCCCCGTCGGAATGAATAAAGAAGTCTCTTGCACAGAGAGCAAGAAATAGGTGGCTTCACGTCTTTCTAGGAATAAAGTTATGTGGCGAACTTCTTTCTACTCACACACTTCCCCTTCCCCACCTCACCATTATACACACACACGATCCTTTACTTTTCACACCCCGCATGTCCGTGACTGTATACAGCTCTCGATGGCGTACCATCAATGGATCAACGTGAGATGGAGGACTTAACGTTATTTCCTCCCTTGGCACGCCTTTTTCCACGGTTTTCACCTCTTCGCCGTTTCCTTTTTTTTTTTTTTTAAGAAAAAAGTCTGGTAAAACTTTGGCCGCACTTACTCGGAGTTGTCAACTGCGTCTTGTGCCCTGCCTCTTGATTGCGTAACTTACTGAATTTCTTGCATGTAATTTATTACTCAACTTTTTAGAACATTTGGGGGAACAAACCATTCAAAATCCTCGACGTTGATTTTTCAAAAAGACAAATTCGTGTTAGGGTAGGAAGAGTGAAATCCGTGTTTGGGCTTGAAAAAGCCAAACTCACAAAACTTGGCTTTTGAAAGAGCCAAATACGCGAAATGGTACATTTTCGAGAGCCAAACAGGGAAAATTGTATTTTCGAAAGAGTCCAACCAACGAGGCTGGTTTCAAGAATAACAAAACCCGAGAAATTGTTCCAAGCAAGAGAAAACCCACAAAATTGGTTTTTCTGAAAGCCCAATACGTGACATTTGGATTTTACGGCAACCAAATCCATGAAGTTTAGGTTTTGAAGTTGCCAGAACTACGAAAATTTGGATTCTGAAAGAGCGAGAACCAGCGAAATTTGGTTTTGAAAAGGCCAGAAGTGTGAATTATGATTTTGAAAGAGTCAAACCCATGGTTTTGACAGAAGCAAACCTACAATTTTGTTTATTTACTTATTTTTTTATATTTGTAATTCTGAAATCGCATGTTCTTTGAATGATTGGGCCCAAGTGGAGCGGAATCCGCCAAACAGACTAGTTCTAAAGTCAAATTTGTGAATTCGTCTTGCGCGAACCTTCGATCAGTGAAGAACGTTGGAACTCTCAAGAAAATTAAAAAGTATTGCATAATATTTCGACTTTTACAGTGATGGGCGATGAAGGGGACACAGGTTGTTCCTCCGCGGGAGTGTTCGCGGAAATTGTGGAAAACCCCGTGGCAACCCTGTGGGTGGGGGTGGAGGAGACAGAATACATCCACCGTATCCTCTGCGTGTCGTAGAAGGCGACTAAAAGAGGCGGGTAGGTGCACTGAGAAAAATCCTGTGGCCCGATGGTTTCGAAAGTGAACCGAAGAGCGTCATCGGGTCAAAACCCACCCGAGGAATTAAGACATCGTCCGAATTTGGGCTGATGCGATGACGAAACCGCTCGAAGAATAGATCAATTTTCTGCGACCCGATGTTCAGGTCTGTTCGAACCGCCCTTATAGCGGAAACGGAACGAACTCTTCGGCTCACTTTTTTTTGCGTGCTGAAACTGTCTGATGGGTTTGTTTACTTTATTTGCTAAGAACCGATGGTAAATAGCCCGATGCTTTTGCCCGAACATCATGTGAAAACGTTAAATCATGGAGTGAAAGAAGACTCGATTGAGATCAGCACGATGCCTAGACTGGTAATAAAAAAATTACCTGGGGGTTCAAACAAATAAAAATAAATGCCTTATATGTAATCGGCCTGATGGAGTTTTGCTTAATTGACGTGTTTAATTTTTTGGAGACAGTTTAGCAGCACGAGCGCAAGGGTTGTGATGGCTCAGGAAAATAAATATTATTAGGTACCTAATCGTTTAGCTTGGCAATTTTCATATGAAGATCGAAGTACTAAATTTAATATGTGGATTAATATTAAGGCCCGATTTCACCAACTTCTTAAACCACGATCAACAACTAATCACGATTACAATGTAAACAATTATTATCAGAATTCATGTGGGTCGTTATTGGCAACTAATCACGATCAACTTTAAACGAGATCAATTTTGTTGGTGAAAATGGGCCTAATTCATTACAATCTCATCGGGTCAATTCAGTTTTTCTTCGGTCGATTTCCTTGTACGAACCGATGAACTAACTTTTCACCACCCAATGCAAAAAAAAAAAAAAAAAAAAAAACAACGACAAAAAAACCGCTGACGCTTCTAATTCGTTCGAAGGGTTATGGGGAAGCTCTGGATCGTTCGAATCCAAAAGCAGCTAGGTTCATTATGAACCGATGGGGGTCAGTGGAGGGGCTCAACCTTCACGATTCGAGTAACGGTTTTTTCCTCAACGCATTGAAGTGTCGCGAGTGTTGGTGTATGTGGATCCAGAAAGCTTCATCTGACCCTCTATTTCTTACCACTTCTTCGTTTCTCGTTCATCACGTGTTCGGTCTGTGATCTGTGTGTACTACTCTACTGATACTAGTAGTTTATCGCATGATATCATTTTTCATAATTTCAATAAATTATGTTTGACATTTTCAGATCGGCGGTCAGGCCAAAGCCCACCGAAGATTGTGCATCGAGTGAAAACTCTGACTCAGACCAATGATGTTGTTTAATTTAAAATGTTTATTTTTTTCATTGATATAATAATATTATATGTATTATAAATAACATTGATATAATAAATTATCATTTGTTCATTGAATGTTGGCATTAACTTTAGGTAATTTAAATGATTTTTTTAGTTGAAACATTCTTATTTTTATTGTTAACACTTGCCGACTAGTTTCGGAGAATGCACCCTATTATCAAGACGTCCACGTGGAAACAGATCTCCGTCACAATTGTCACGAGCTAACATTACCTAGAACCCTTGAGAAACGGCCGAGTTTGAGAAAGAAGTTTCTTTGTGCGGCCGTTTCTCAAGTTTTTGGGGGAATTTTAGCTCGTGACATAGATTTGTTTCTACGTGGATGGCTGGATAATGAGATGCATACCCCGAAACTAGTCGGCCAGTTTTAACAATAAAAATAAGAATGTTTCAACTAAAAAACATCATCTAAATTACCTTGGTCCGATGGTCAGGCCAAAACGATCCGAGGAGGAATAGGCATCGGGTGAACACTCAGACCGATGGTAAAGCCATAGCCAACCGAAGATTGCCCATCAGGTGAAAAGTCGGACCGATGGTCAGGCCAAAGAGACCTGAGGAATGCGCGTCGGGTGAGAATTCGGACCGATGGTCAGTCAACATCAAACCGAGGAATGTTCATCGGGTTAAAACTCGGGCCGATAGTCAGGCCAAAGTAAACCGAGGAGTGTTCATCGGGTGCATCCAAAGGCTAATGAATTGGCACGATGATCGGTTGAACATGAACCGATTGTTGTAATCGGGTGAAAAACCTTAAGGCTATTTCAACCTGATCATCGGGCATTATGATTTTGACCCGATGCTCGGGCGAATATTGACCCGATGAAGGCATTTTTTTCTCTCAGTGTGGTCCCGTTAGCCAGGAAAGGCAACAACCTAAGGGAGCATACCCTAACAGAAGAGCCGCGGGTCGGGCCTCGACAGCTACAGGCACCCCGAACCTCGCAGGTTGTCACCTTGGTGACAATAAAGGGCCTGGCGAACCCGGGGATCCTGTAGCCTGGGTGCAGGATCTCTCCAAACCCTGCGCTCATCCCCAAGGCCTTATTTGGCCTCCCCCCCCCCCATCACCACAATCGTTCCCAACATCCTTTCCCCCGACCAGAATTGTTGCTGACTTGGATAGGACACGGTACTTGGACTCAGAATTAGAGAAGTCTCGTTCGCCCTGGCAGTAGGGTTAAAATGCACACTTTTTTCTACAAATGGAGCAAACAAAGGAAAAAGATGTACTGATTTATGGCAACCCAGTGGGAGGTCAGGACCCACTGGGCGACTCTGGCGCGTTTACCGGAACCAATCCTGAACAATATTTTGGCAATGACGGGTGTGCTGGTGAGACGGTCACTAACACTACCCCGAGCACACCAACCGGGCCCCCTAAACGAAAGGAGAGCCTTGGAGAATTAATAAACCGCACTCCTTTTCTTAGTGAGGCTTTAGGAAGAATAGTAAAAGAAAAAGGATTAACGACGAGTACGGAATCTCTTGGCTCTGCGATAGGCTCGGAGCCTGAAAGGAAGCGGAAAATGTATGTAACAGAAGCGTTTGAACCAGGAGAGACCTGTAACATGCCTAATCGAAATGTTAAGAAGGTGAAAAGGAAATCTCCTATGTTTTCACCCAGAGCTGAAACGAAGAAAGCTGACAATGATGAAAAATTAATTGTAATAAAAGGCGCTGGAAATACCTTTAAAGAAGTCTCTATTTTTAGAATATCGAAGGAAATTGAGGGAAAAGTAGGAAAAGTGGCATCGATCAGAAAAATGAGGGATGGTAATTTAATGGTGGAAGCTGTCGATCACAAGCAGGCGGAGAAGCTGAAGGCATTGAACTCCGTCACGGAGCTGGAAGTTCAGACGGATGCTCCAATGCATCTCAATACCACGAAAGGAGTAATTTCTCATCAGGAGATTCTCTTCGCTAAAGACGATGGGATTACTGAGGCACTAGAAGGGTTTGGGGTACTTAGTGCAACGATTATCAAGAAAAATGTGGATGGCATCAAAGTTAACACAAAGACAGCGGTACAAAAGGCCCGTTCACAACCTCTATGTTTGCGTTGTGTGGAGTCTATGCAACCAAACAAATTTATTCCCTCGAAAAATGAAGCATTTTGATAGGTTGCATAGACACCACACAACACAAACATAGAGCTTGTGAACGGGCCTTAACATTTAAAGGAGGGAGTCTTCCTGAAATTGTTGAAGCTGCCTCTATCAGATTCAGAGTGAGGCCATATCTACCAGCACCGAATATTTGCTTCAAGTGTCAGAAGTATGGGCACAAACAGGAGACCTGCCGATCTGTTGTGGATACATGTAGGTGTGGAAAACCAAGGCATGAAGGTAGATGTGTTCTGCCCCTCATTTGCGTGAACTGCAAGGGTGATCACCTTTCCAACGCAAGGGACTGCGAAGCTCTAAAAAGAGAAAGAGAAGTTCTAGCCCTCAAGATCAAGCTTAAATGCTCCTACTTCGAGGCAAAGAGGATTTGTACGTCAGAGAAGGTACAACGTATTCTCAGGCCGTCAGACCTGAGCGAACTCTGGCCAATAGAGGTGAGGTGTGATTTCACTGTCGGTGATTTTGTCACTGTGACTACTCCGTCACTATTGGCTCCGGTGACGACCACATTGAAATCACCGTTCCGACCCTCTAACGGTGACATTCCTTTTCACTTATAATCGCCTCTTCATTCGTCACTTCTATCGCTTCACTGCGCTAGAGTCTCTTGAATTAAAATTGGAGCCGTCACCTAGCCATCCTCGCAGGTTACCACATAACACTTTACCAGTTCCTCTATTGCCCAATGAACTCAGTAGCATTCTCCCCAAGTCTGTTGACTTTTTTTCTTGGACTTATCGTTAGTATTGAACCTTTAGTGTTAATATATTTTTATTCACTTCGTTTTCCAAGACCTGTGCTACAGTAATCTTGCATAATTTTACTTGATTTAAAAACACCTTCCTAGGCAGGGGCGAAGCCAGCCCTTGACCAAGGGGTGGGCAGAATATGTCGGACGTTATGGAAACTAGAGACCCCAACAAAAGAACTGGTAGCGCAATGAATCGTCAAATTCTTCCCCGGAAACTGAGTTTTCACAAAAAAGGGTCGTAATCCATCAAAAACTAACATCTTCGTTCGGAAATTATCTGTTTTAGCCTTCTATTCCTGATTTTCTATCCAAAAACTGACAATTCTATTCAGACTTTTTCTATTAACAGACAATTCGATTTCCCCGGAAATCGATACTTGGCATTCAAATATACAGGGTGACCGACTTTTCATCAACGTCTTGTCTGAGAGACGTAAAAATTCAACATTTTTTAACCAACCAATAACGGGTTTAACTCAAAACTGACGTTTTTTTAAACAAAAAACTGAATATTTCACTCTAGTATAACTGAATATTTTACTTCAAAACTGACGTTTCTACGCCAAAGATGAAGTGTTTACGCCTAAACTAAAAATTTCACAGCACAACTTTTAAAATCCAAGTCTTTACCCCCAAAACTGGTGGAGTTCCGCCTAAAAATGGCGGGTTTAACCAGAAACGTATCAAAAACGAATGAATTCAATTACAATTAACAGACCACTCAGTACTAAAAACTGCCGATTTTATCCTTCAATTGGCGATTTTAGTTTAAAAAAAACAAAGAACGTACAATTCCTGGCCAAAGCTGACGTGCCTCCCCCCCTCCAAATTAAGATGCTACTACAAAACTGGCGAGTCTAACCTAAAACTAAACTTTACTGTTCCATTTCAAAAATGAATATTTTACACCCGAAACGACAATGTCCCCTCAAAATTTGATAATTTACTCCAAAACTGACAATGTCACACTTTATCTTAAGTTTTACCCAAAGCGGGTGATTTTAGGCCATTCTGCCTTGAAAACAGGTGATTTCACAAAAAAAAAAAAAAATTCGCTCCGGCAGCTGGTGGTCGGAAAGAGCGCATTTCATTATGTATATGGATACCCTAAGCCGTCTCAGAAGTAATAATGTTGAGACCATGATTTGTTTCGTTAATGTTTGACCCTCCATCGTACTGTTTGCTGCCGGGTTTGTTTAAGCTGAACTTAATGGGAATCAAAGGCTACTTCAAAATGAAATCATCGTAATATAATGCTTCTGGAATCAACTGGTAATTTCTAGTGATTTTTTTACCAGTTCAAGCCATATTACCCCACCCCCACCCCAACGAAATCGACCGATTTGGTCCAATGCAATACCAAACGAGGTCGGATGACTACTGATTTTTGTGCCAAAGCGCGTTCCGCTAAATTAATTTCTTCGAGAGTTATCGTGCTAACAAGACCACACACTTACTTCCACTCCGGGAGCAACACCCCCTCCCCTTCGACTTTATAAAAAAAATAAAATGGGAAACAAAGGCTAGTCTAACATGGAGTATACGTACCGAATATGATGTTTCTAGAATCAACTGGTAATTTATAGTGATTTTATTACCATTTAACCCCTATCGAGATGATACCTCGACCCCCGTCCTATCCTTCCTCGTCTTCTTTTCTCTTCTTAATTCTGTATTTATTAAATTATCTAATTAATTAAAATGTGGCCATTAATGTGCGTGGGGACATTAGATTTCTTAAAAGGGTCAAACAGTAAAAAAGTGCGTCGTGTGCCTCCCGCACAGAATAATGGGCAAAAAATGAAGGCCCAGATTGGCAAGGACGACTCTTGAGTGCAGGGTACAGGGGCACCTTCCCTGCCCGGTTTCGGTTCATGGCGCAAGCCAGCGTCCCCAGCTCTGAAAGACCCCACCACCAGTTACGGCTAACGAGCCGAGCTGAGTGATGGGACCGACTCTGCTGGGGAGTCTGGGCCAAAGAAGGGGTACAGGCCAGGTAAGGGCCGGCAACGGCCAAGGTACTGGCCACATCTTAAGGAGATCCGCAGCAGGGTACAGGGCTGTGTTTGCTATCATGATGGGCAAATCCTGCGCCATCTGATGGCCACAAGGTTGAGGGTCTGGACTTCCGGAATTTACTATTCCTTTTAGGAATAGTACATTTCATAACAAGTGCGGAAAGTAAGAAATATCGTGCGAGTGTTGTTAGACGAACAAGACGCAGTCGAGTGAGTCTATTACACGAGCACATGATATTTCACTTTCCGACGAGTAATGAACGACTTTTTTCGCACGACGATGGGGAATTTATAGGCAGGTAATCATTCTGGAAATGTTATGGTATTTACGTGTGAGAAACCCAAACACAGCGAACAAACCAACAGGCACAGACAGAAAGAGGAACAAAAAAATACAAAACAAAACAATAACAATAACGTCATATCACAGATCTGTGGACAGCAAACATTGGTTAACTGTAAAAAATCAGATGTTCTCCTAACACACACCAGTGCCTTTTTCGTTTTTTCCGCTCACGGGATGACGAAAACCAAGGTGACTAAATTTTCTATAGGTGCCGCAGATCACTGTCCTTCACCTACGTCACGAGCAGTCCCAACCGCCATTGCGCTGGACCCAGTACATTATTGATTGTTATTGGGTTGTGATTTTTGAGAATTCATAGACTTCAATTTCAAAATTAACTTACTCTGCTGCTCTAGGGTGAGCAATCGGGAGCAAAGGACTGCTGGTGACGTCAGTCTCCACCCCTCCTGTCCGATGGGCAGGGGGAAATCTGCGGCACCTATAGTAAAGTTTAGTCACCTTGACGAAAACAGACACTTTCGAGGGAGGTTTTCAGTGCGGTTCTCATCACTTCCCGTGCAAGTCGTGCGAAAAAGATATTTTTGTCGATCAGCGAAATATAACTTGATAAAAGGTTTAGGTTTTCGAATGATATGAGTTTTACATTGTTTGCTATTACCGGAGAGAAGATTATTAATACAGGGGTTGTTGATTTCTGTTGCGTTTGTGCAATAATAATATTCGAAAATAAGGTTACAATTTCCCGAATAGGTTTTATCGTTTTTGATTACAAATTACAATATGCGGATAGATTAAGGTTGTTAGATTTTTAGATTCCGTGTCATACGGATGGGGAAAAAGAAAATAAGTTTCGGTTAAAAGAGGTTTCTCGGGGATTTGAATAAAGTAATATATGTTGTTTGCCGTAACAGAACAATGAACTTTGCTTATTTGCCAAAGAATTTCGGGGAATTTGAAATTAGCTCGTGAACGTACTAGAAATACGTTCAAGTTCGATATGAGAGATACTAATACTGTGGTGGATTACGTTCATTTTGCAAAATTCTAAGGATGTATCGATATCATTTATCTTATTCGTTAATAGTGCTAGTGCTATATACATACGTGTCAAATGTTGATTTCCATTCACCATATCATTAATATTATTATTCAATAATTGCTTTACCTTATTATTATTACTCCTAACAATCGCTAAATCCTTAATAAATTCGGCCATAATGTTTTTATTCATTATTATTATTTGGGAAGCTAAATTATGTTCTAAGTGGTATTCCTTGGCCTCTAACTTATGATATGAACTAAATTATCGTATAATTTCTTGTCATTTGCGTCCATAGTACCTGTTAGCCAGGATATAGCCGATCCCAAAGCGTTAACTAGACCTCTTTTAGACCTTTTCACATGAATCCTATTTGTTTGGATATAGTCTACTTTGTTCTTTGCGTATTGTAAATGAGAGCGTGACAGGCTTCTTAAGGAATGGATTGTTAGCTCCGCGACAGACTCTTCGTAGGATTGTTTAGTCAATGAATTATTTGAACTAATTGATGAATTTAATGCTTGCTCTATAAAATCTAACTCATCCTTTACAGCACTAACATTAATGGAATGGACATAAGTAAAATAGTTTTTATTAAAAAGAAACTCTGAATTTTAATAGGGATAATTCCAGGTTCATTGGACAAATCAGTTATTCTATAGCTGAGAACTAGTGCCGGGCTGAGGAGAAGAAGCAAGGCTAATGACATATTGATCCTGCAATGAAGTGGTCTTAGAATTATTTTCATGTTTCCTGGGTCTTTTGATTTGTTTTGGATGGACTTTCACATTTTTCTTTCCTATGTTTATTTTATTTTCTTCCTTATTATAATGAACCTTTTTGTATTTATTCTTAGCCTTATTCCTAACGTAAGTTTTAATGAATACATTGCCTGCGGCTATTTCTAATTTTTCGCGATTTTTATTAAAATTGGCGGTTTTGTGAAGAAATTGAAGAGGCTTATGATCTGTTTTTATAATGAATTTCCTTCCATAAATGTACGGTCCATAGTATTTACAAGCTCAAACTATGGCTAATAGTTCTTTTTCGATAGTGCTTAATTTTTCTTCATGGGAATTAAGAGTTCTTGAGGCGTAGGAGATAGTTAAGTCTTTACCATCAAAATTTTGAGATAATACTGCTCCTATTGCAAAATTTGATGCATCAGTAGTTAAAGTGAATGTTTAATCGAAGTCTGGTAAAATTGGGTTGTTCATGAGGAGTGATTTTAAAGTTTTAATAGCGTCTAAATAGTATTTATTACTAGGGTCGATATTGGCATTACGTTTTAACATAGAAGTGATGGGTTTGGCAATATTTGCGTAATTTTTGATCATTTTCAGGTGGTAGGCGGTTAATCCTAGAAGTTGTTTGATTTCTTTTTGATTCTTTGGAATGGGAAATTGTTCTACAGCTTTTAATTTCTCAGGGTTTGGCTGAATGCCTTTATCGGAAATTATATGGCCTAAATATGCTAATTCCTTTTTAAAGAACTCAGTCTTGTCTAGTTGAATTTTGAGGTTGTGCGCCTGTAGCGTTTCAAAAACTTTCTTTAAGTGTTTTTTATGTTCTTATAGTTATCAGAATAGACAATTTTGTCATCCTTGTAGACCAGTGTGTTTGTTACATGCGAAAATACAAGATTCGTGGCTCTCTGAAAAGTTGGCTGAGCATTTTTTAAACCGAAGGGCATCCTTAAAAATTCGAAATGCCCATCTTCAGTACTAAATGCAGTCTTGGGTATCGAACTCGGGTCCATTTCAATCTGATAAAAGCCTGAGGCTAGATCAATGGCACTGAAGTATGTAGCTCTACCTATTTTTCCTAGAAGATCCTCAATTACAGGCAATGGGAATCTATCATCTATTGTTTTCTCATTTAATTTTCTGTAATCGATCACCGTACGAATTTTCCTTTTGCGGAGGCATCTGCCTTTATTGGTACTACCCAAACAGGTGAATTGTAAGGGGATTGGATTCGCAGATAATTTTGTTCTTTAAAAGTTTGTCAATTTCTACTTTTATGTTTTCGCGAAAAATTTGAGGATATCTATAGTATCTTGTATAAACTGGAATTTCATCTTTAGTCTGTATCTTGTGTTTTAGTAAATTAGTGGCGGATGTTAAAATATCGCTTTCCCGTTTAATTATATTTGGGAACTCAGAAAGAATTTCGGTTATAGTTCTCTTTTCTTCTTGATTCATATGCTCCATTCAAATTAAATTAGGAATTTCTTTCTTTATTTCTTCTAGTTTGTCTTTGTCTGTCTCTTCTTTGCTACTAAAATACTCGATTTCGTCTATTTCCATGGGCTCGGGACAAATGGTCATAAGCTCTTGGGCGACGATCAAACATTTTACCTTATCTTTATCAAGATTATAGATTCCTTCTTTAACAGTATATTTATTATGTTCTATTCCACTAATCAATCCTTCTTTTAAATTACCCTTATTTATAATTGGCAATTCCACAATATTAAGACCTTTTTCTAACTTGATTTTCTTTTCTTCTCCAATGAAAGTAAAATTTAATTTGAAATGTTTTTCGTCAGCCATCATTGCTTGGTTTCCGAAATTTATTTTTATATTTAACTCTCGCATTGTTTCATTTCCTAACAAAGCGTCGTATTTTTCTGAAAATGGAAAGATGTACATTTTTACTTTTTTCTTAATTCCGAAATGTGAATTTAAATCGGTTAAGATGTAGTCATGGCCTTCCTTTTCACCAGCTAGAGTACTGACGATAAAATGTTCTGCATAACGAGGGAATTTTGGAGAAACTAATTTAGGATGAACATAATTTTGAGCTGCTCCTGTGTCTATTAGCCATTTCAAACCGTAATTGTCTTGAAAGAAGGGCAATGATCTACCAACTAAATTCAATTCTAATTTTGATTTCTCCCATAATTTAAAAAAGAATCATTAAGTGCGTTAATGGGAGGATTTTCATTTGCGTATAAATTCAATCTTTCTCGTTCAATTCTTCGTTTCTTTTGTTTATAAAGAAAATTAAAAGGATTATTAATTTTATTTTAAAGCTTACTAGTTTTTAAAGGAGAAGGGTGAAAGTGATCAAACTAAGAGTCTTATTTCTAGGAGTAATTCTAAGAACAATGGAGAGAGAAAAAAAAGACAAACTTACAACTATGAGTGAGTCGATGCACCGTAGATGCAAATGATGCCAGAAGAAAGGCGGTGACGGGGGAATTGACCACCTCACTGTCTTTGACCCGCGATGCGTTGAATGAACTTAGCGAGAGGAAAACTGGGGAATAGACCACAAAATTTTCTCGGGCGTTAGAAAAAAGTTCAATACTTTGTTGGTTTTGTGTGAATTGACGATCAAAAAAATTGTCTTATTTTTGTTCTCGACGAGTCCAAATTTGATGTTCTTGACTGACTGATGAAAGTGGGACAATCGGTCACACTTCACTTCAAATTAGGTTTCCGAAAATGGTGAGACAAATGGTCGTACCTCATAAAACGCGAGAAAATTGGTGGGACAACTGGTCACACTTAAAGCACGCGTTTTTTTTATTTTTTCCGAAAACAGTGGGATAAATGATCACGGCGTGTCACTAATTTGCACTTAGTCAGTTGTCAATTCTCTCATAAAAGTAAGGCTACCCCTTCCCTGCAATGCCAATTTTCTAGCCTCACCTTGTCATGAAGTCGTCAATCAATGTCATACCCTCAAACCTGACGCTTTTCTGACTTCTGGGATTTCCACATCAGGCAGAATCACAGAGCGCCGTTTCTGCTTCCAAATATTAAACTCTGGGATGTCGAGTGGTGTTTTTAAAGCAAGTTGTAGTCAAGGAAGCAGGTTACCAAACGGGGTAGTTATAGGAAAAAACTCCGGGACTAAGTTTGATGACTGATTTTAATGTTTTCAGGTGTGCTGAGTCTGATTTTTAACTTTGCCCAACGTTACAACCCCGGCAACACGGCGAAATTTGAGTGGATTTTTAACTATCGTGTTTTTGGGGCGTTTTCACCACGCCATCTCTTGTAATAGGTTTTAAAAATGGTTTCCGCTCATTTATTATGTTTTTAGAAGTCCTTAATCGGAATTTCAAACCCCCAAACCCTAACAAGAGACGCTGCAGCCTATAAATAGAAAAAATTGCAAAAACCTCCGATTTCAAGCTTTTTTTCATGTGTGGCATCCAAAGTCGAATTTGATGTAGTTCACATTAGTTTTCCATTTCATTTTCAAACGAGATTCTATACCTGTATTTCTGTCCGTTTCTATCCGTGTGTGCTGAATCCGAATTTTATCTAAAAACTTTAACTACTGCCAATTAACACCATGCTAGTGATGTAGAGTAGATTCTTAACCAAAGAAATCAGTAGCAATAGTGAAAATAAACGACATATTAGCACTCATGAAGTATAGCACTTGGGACCTGCAAGGTGCGTAACAGGTGTTGATGGGCAGCAGCTTCTACGGGGAGAAGAGGCCATGTTGCAGCTCTCTTTGAAGGCCGATTTACCCAATTCACATAGTCACCTCCATATAGGGAGCAATTAGGTACGTCTCCTCTACTTCAGCAGGCACATTCCTCACAATTTTAGGGTAATTTAGGTGATAAACCCTAAAAGAGCACACTTTTTTTTTATTATGAAACGCTCGCGTCCAACGGAAGAAATTTTCATAAGCCTCATCATTGGAAGTTGCGTAAAATGTTGTTCTTTATATATTCGCTAAACAATCCATAGACAATTTTGTGAGATAAGTTCATAACGCAAGGTGTCCAGTTTGGCTAAACGTTCTTCAGTTGAGTACGTGAGTGTGTTTATAATCCCCCTCTGCCATTTTTCAATATGTATCCTTGATTTCGATAAAACCGGTTCGTCATCGAAAAAGTTAAGCATACCTATTAAATTTGGCATAGTTGTTCACGTGGCTTCCGCTATTCCATGCGATCGAAGAAAAACGCGAATGGGAACTTGTGACTTTTTTCGTGGTCATCAAACTAAGCCTAAAAGAACAAAAGAACGATTAGTCTCAGGGGCGTAGCCAGCCCGTGTTCAAGGGGTGAGCAGCCAGCTAGGCACGGGTCCACAGTTGGTCGGAGGGGGGGGGGGCACGTCTTGAGATAAAATGTTAGCGGATCCAGAAAAGGACATTTTGCGGCTAAGACTGAGGAAAAACACCCATTCACGGCTAAAATTGAGTAATGGCGCTGATTCACGTTAAAAATGAGAAATAAATCTCATTATTCGCGGTTGAAATTGAGAAAACATACCAATTTGCAGTTTCCACGATGCAAAGTCCGCGACGAAATTAAGAAAATGCGCTAATTCACGGGTTATAGATCTCTTTTCACAGCTAAAATTGACAAAATAAATTGCCCGTTCAATGTAGAATTGAGAAAAATCACTCACTTGCGGCTAAAATTGGGGAAAAACGCCAATTCACGGTTAAAATTGAGAAATGGTGCTTATTCACGCAGGTGAAATTGAGATCGTGGTTTCTCAAACAAATATCTCGATAAACATTGCGAAAAAGTGCTAATTTACCGTTTTTATACATATATATGGCAAGTTTGCGGGTACAATAGAGAAAGAGCGCGTACATTTTTGAAAAAGTGCTTATATTCACGGCTAAAATTAAGGAAAATTGTTCGTTCGCAGGTGGAATTGAGGAAAATACCCATTTCAAAGTTTCGCGATGCAACGTCCAAGTCAAAATTAATGAAATTCGCTCACATGCGGGTTATGTGGACCTTTTCACTGCTACAATTTGAAGGGGGAAAAAATTGCTCCAGGCAGAATTGAGGAAAAACACTAATTTGCTGCTAAAATTGAGGGAAAACGTATTGGCAAAATTGTCACCGTTTGTTGTTGATTGATGGAATTGTCGTGGCTAAAATTGATAAATTGCGTTCATCCACAGGTTAAATTGAGGAAAAACTGTTCTTTTGCGGCTGAAGTTGACGGATCGAGCGCACCAATTCGCGGTTAGGCTGTGCGCAGTGCTGGCCGCAATTGATATAATAAATAAAAATGCGTAATTTCACGGTTTTTTGAGACATTTTAACAGCTAAAATGAAGAAAATGGGTTATTAATATTATTAGTTTTTAAGCCATACAACTTGATTAATGTTATGTTTTTAGGGTTTTGACTTTTTTCTTCTTCTACTTCTTCGTTTCCTGAGCTTTCGCCTTCTTTTGCTGAAGGCATCGTCAGAGAACTTTTATTTATTAATTTTTTTTTTTCAAAAAACACTAATCAAGAAAATGTGTTGTTTGTAGCCTTCTATTTCGAATTTTATGTCGAAAAACTGAAACTTCTCCCCCGGAAAGTGATAACTGTGGAGCTAAACTTTAAATTTTAGACCTGAGACGGTAAACAGAGCTGGCATTTCCTCTCCCAGTCTGGATGGCACAGCGGGCTAAACACCATTTGCAAGCCAAAACACACGAAATTGCGCGTCGTACCTGCGAAAATGGGATTTTAACGCGAAAAACCAGCAAAATCGGTTTCAAAGTTAAGCTGACCCTCGAAGTCGGTTTGTCAGCAACAAACATCCGCGAATTATTTTTGGTGAAACCGATAAGCGAAAGTGTGTTGTTTTTTTTAGTGAAAAAAATCCGCAAAATTGGTTTTATCGATCGAAATACAAGACATTTGAGGAAGAAATGTCAGTAAAAGTGATGTCTTAGTGGTCGAAATCAGTGGTGCTGGTTGCTTAGTGAGGCAGAGATAGTAATGTGCGAAATTTGGTTTTCATCACAAAAGACAAAAAAAAAACGGCGAAATTGGTGTATGTATTAGTAGGCGAAATTCGAGTAATCGGTTGTGTTGCTGAGCAATTCCTGCGAAAGTTTTAATCATTAAAAAAGTGTTGAATTTCAACTTTTTGATGGAATTTGGGGGTGGGCACCTGCCCCACGAAATCTGCGCTTTTGATTCTAGGGGAGGGCAACTGCCCACTGCTGCCCCCCCCCGCTGGCTACGCCCATGATTAGTCTACACCGATGGTCTCAGAGATATTTCACCAAATCGAACGAAAGGGCCCTCAAATCCAAATTTGCAGTGCCAACACCCAACGTGGAATCTTCAGGATTTTTTTAGGAAATGGAAGGATGTGTATCTGAAAGAGATTGCCAAGCGTTTATCAGTTTTTCCAGCTTCAGGCTCCAGCCAATTTTTCGTCAGCGGCAGAAAATGGTCAATTTTTGACGGGCCATATCTCAGGAACCAGTAGTCGTACGGAGATACAATTGGGCTTAAACAGTCGCAAACTTAGTCGATTTCAAAAATGCAAAGGAGCGCAACCATCGAAAAGTACTTAGTTCCAGAGATACAACCGATTGAGTATAAAAAGTAAGAAAATTTCCAGTTTATTTGCGATTTTCGACGTGCAGCCGACCGATTTTTTGTTGGCAAAGTTCAGATTCGGATTCAGCACCCCAAGGAACATAAGATCCGTTGACAAAACTACTTCTATACGTGTGTCCCGGCCAGTTCCCCTTTTGACTGGACTAAATCTTGTCATTTTAATACTCTTCTCATCTAAAGATGATACAAAGAATGAGTCACACAACGAACTCCTTACGCCTGTGAAACATAGGCACTACCGGGCCGCTTCGTTCAATGGCTCGTCCAGATTCGATTCAATCTTGTTCAAGTGTCACTAGTGCCTTAGTGTCGCTAGACATGGATGGTATCTCCATAACGCTATGTAATTCTTTGAGCTGGGAAAAACCACCGCCATTGGATAGTGTACCCGTAACAGCTGCTGTGTTTGTTGTGCGCGAAGTTTGATTGTTTTCTGAGGTCACATTTCTTTTGAGTACACACATTGAGCACTCCAAGAGAGAAGTAGAATGATATCCATTGCGAGTTCCTTTCACGATTAACGCATCGCTGGTTTTCCTCAAGCAAACTGCCATAACTCCAACAATTTTCGTCGCACGTAATAATGAAGCACACCACTGAAATGGCACAAAATTGTCTTTTTATTATGTCTACATGGTTTTGGAATCAGCTTGAGTTAAAGGCCCTTAATACTGGGCTGGATTTCCAAGTTTTCCTCTTTGTAGCCACTGGAAATAAAAGAGAACTATCGTCTTATTGGTGGATGATTAAATCCAAATCGCTAAATTGGTCTCAGAAAATTAAAAAATACGAATGCAGTGAATTCTTCACTCATACACCCCCCCCCCTCATGGGGCCCACACAAAACACAATAGGTATTTCAATTTATTTTTTATTTTTTCTGTATCATTCGTGTTTCATAAGAATGCTCGATGTGCTGTGAGTGAAACTAAAGCTGTTGGAAAAAACGTGTTTGATGGTAAAATAGGACAAAATGGGAATTCAGCTCAGCATTAACGGCCTTCAACAATTTTGTTCCCTTTTCAGTGGCGTGCTACAATAATTACGTGCGACGAAAATTGTGAGAGTTATTGCAGTTTGTTTGAGGAAAACCAGCGATGCGTTGAAAAAGCGGAAAAATGCGTTTTTCTCGGAAACGGTTTGATATTCGGACCATAGTATATTTGGTCTTTTTTTGACGTAAATATGGTCTAGAATCACCAGCTTTATTTGTGCCACGTGGACCAAGTACACCCGGTATAGGTCTCACATCAATCAAATCATGTGTTTTTCTAGAGTGCAGCAAAGAGACAGACCTCTTTTCTCACGACTTGGCGTGAAAGTCGTAGTTTTCTGCGCATACATATTCTTCTGCCGATAAATCACCAATGGGGAACTGTGACGAACAGAATCATTTACTTCCGAAATAATCTCGGAGGTAAACAAAGGGACCAGGGAAAGAGGAAAAAGGGGCGATTTAGGACGAATTTAGAGACAGTTAATTTGTGTATATTGTGAATTACGGGATAAAATTATAATGCAAAAATTGGGGCCAAGACTTTTCGAATAACTATTTACATTAAATTGAAACGAGTATGAATTAACTCACCGTTAGGATTGGAGGTATTGACGGATCGGGGAGCTCTAGTCAAGTGTGTCTTTTTACATTTTATCTCTAGGTGGGAAAAAAGGACGAGGGGAAAAAGGAAGAATAAAAAGAGGAATAAAATTTATTAAAATTGGCTGTCAGCGAATTCGTCTTCTTCTTTCTAAACCGAAGAAAAAAACGCTGCGAATTATCGAACAATGCCTTATTATTTCTACTGTTTATGGGTTTATCATGGATGTAGTCGAATCCGGCTTGAAATTACATGAAAATCGACACCCCACACCCCTATGATCCCAAATCCTTTGAAAATCCCTATTTTGGACCCGCTTTTGGCCCATAAAACCCCAGGGAGTTATTTGATCAAACTGATCAGATGTTAGGACCAACTAGACCCCAAATGGAGTCTATGTGCGAAAGAACGAGTTTTTTCGAGCAATCCTAGGGCAAGATATGGCCCGGACGGCGGACGGACATTTTTTTTTTATTGCAGATTTGGATTCTACGCACTTTGAAACGTAAAACTACAAATTTTGAGGGGGGGTCAAAAATTTTTTTTTGCGATACGATTACAAAGACTTATTATTGAGAAATAATAAGCCAAAAGGGGGGGCGTGTTCTTTCGGCAACGACAACGGGCGTTGAAAACTGCACTTTTAGAGGAAGGATTTTTGGGAGACACAGAGATCCTTTTGGCGCTGTTGTTGGACTTCACGGCAAACCTAAAGGTCCCGTAATTGTGCTCCCATCACCTCCTCTATTGTGGCATTGGTCACAACTTCCCCCCTCCGCTGATTTGCGGAGCAAACGGGAGCGTGACGTGTGCGTTGCATCGCTATATAAATTATGGGCAAGCTGTGGACGACAGTGACGGCCAAATACCAGAGTGGTTGGACATTCTGAGAATGAGGAAAGATGATGAATGTAAAAGGGATTGGGATGAAGCGGTGAGTTTTAGCAGTTTTCATTGAACTGTGAGGGTGGGGGCGGATGGTTGATTATTATACACTGCAATAGGACAGGTGGACTATGTACATACAAAATAGACATAAGCGGTACTTTGATACGACGATTCGACGAGGCGTAGTGACGTTTCCGAGGTGGGTGTCGTTGGAAAGGTTGCGGTCAGGAGTTGGCTTGATCACAGCGAACTATTGGGGTGAGTCGTTCAAGCGCCGGGACGAGGAGACAGGCGGAACATGACTTTGTGAAGTTCTTGAGTCGGACGTTGGGTTGGCTATGTTGTTTGCTCTTGCCAATTTCATGTTGGGGTGACATGTCATTCATCATTGGTGGACTGCAAGAGAAACGGGGAGCAGTATCAGTTCTTGGCGTGGTACAATGGTTTTGTTTGAAATAGGTACCGTGTATTGGCGCCGCCAACGCGCTAGCTTGGGATTGTTGCCCATTTGGCGTCCTAGCCGTTGCTCGTTGGGCGGCTACGGATGAGTCAGATGAATTTGTTGCAGGCATGGTAGTATTTTGTTCACTTTGATAGAGCTTTAGTTGGGATACGTGAGATGACTTAACGTCGTGAGGGTTACGGGGATTTTGCAGGGTGTAGGATACGGGTGAGTTAACTTTGATGAATTTATACGGGGTCGAATATTTATAACTTAACTTCTTTGCTATGTGCTTTATTTTACTGGACAAAATATAATTTTTTAAGAGGACGAGGTCACCTACTTGAAAGGTGACGGGGGAGTGTGTTTTGTTATACTGCCGGGCAAGTTTCGTATGGGCAGTAAGCAGATTTTGGTAGGCTTGGGTTAACATTTCTTGGTAAGTTTTTGAGTTTGTGGACATTTCAGGGAGATCTATGTCCCATTGTTAATGGAGTGGAGTTAGAGGTTGGCGTCCTAGAAATAACTGGGAAGGACTGATTGGGAGATGTTGACGAAGGATGAGTCAGCGAGTTGAGCAGGGAATGAGGGGGTTAATGTTTTCGGGCACAGAGCTGGGAAATGCTTTTTCAAAAAGGCAGAATTGATGAAACTTCGTGTCGCACCAGAGTCTAGAAGGGCAAGAGCTTTGTGCTTCTTGGCTACGCGGACGAGGACTTTGCTTGAAATGGTGGGATTTATGCGACAAAGCGAGGGCAAAGTTGGACGCTCTGTGTCCTTGAAAACTAGTTTTTTTGATTTGAGTGGGGCTGCTTTCCATTCGGGGCCTTAGGAGGAAGTGTTTTTGAATTTTTTGGTGATCTAGGGTCATATTGGTTGTACGACTGTTGTGATTGTCGTGAGTGACGGGCGGGGGGTGAATTTGACCGATTACTGTTAAAATGGTTATTTCTGGACGGGGAGATAGATTGGGATTGAACACAGGATAAAGATTGTGTGGAATATTTATTAGGCCGCTGGGGCTTGTGCTTCGAAGAAAAGGTTGCACTATAGTGTTTGGGGGGGTTGCACTTGAGTGTGAAGCGTGGGCTGGAGGGTGATATTCTCGGTCGAAAAGCGAGGGGGGTTTGGTGTAATTTTGGTAGGTACAGGAGGCTGAATTTGAATTAGTATAGCGAGGACTTAGAGACCCATAGCGGTAGTGGTCTGAACAGTGCATTTTGTATTGGGAAGGGTCGAAAGTTTGTATTATACCTTGTTTTGTAGGGCACTGTGGAATAATTGAGTTCCAGGCTCTCTATTTGGGAGACGAAATTTTCGAGGGATACAAAATCAGTGGGCGGAGGAATATGGAAATAATTTGACTTTGTTGTGAGATTGGCCTGGTGGAGAATGATTTCGATTATTTCTTGCTCAGAGTGTGTTTCTAATATGGCAGCAATATTTTTAATATTTTGTGCGAAGGTCCGGAACGGTTCGAATTTATGCTGTTGTCGGAACAGATATTTCATTTGGATTTGTATTTTATTTTTCGTATTAATTAATTCTGAAAAGAAACTGTCTCTAATCGATTTGAAGGTGAGATGGGGAGTAGTAAAAATAATACGCTTTAGGAATTCAGATTTTTGCAGAATGGCGAGGTTCATCATGGCTGACGGAAAATATTGCTGGGCCAGGCTTTCTAATTCTTGTATGGAAAGGAGGAATTCAGTTACCGAATCAAGATTAGACGTGTACAATTTTTTTGATTTCTTCAATGGCCGTGAGGAGAAATTTTGGTAATTTTGAGGTATAATCAATGTGGGACGCTGAAGGTGCAATTTCTTGGGTACTTGGTTGAAGAGGTTCATCACTCGAAGGAAGAAGTTCCGTTGGTTGGATGGGTGGCGGTGTTTGGACTGTTGGATCTGGAAGTTGGGCATTACTGGGGCCGGTAGGGTCTACTTCTCGTGATACAGTTGGTGATAAACCTGTTTGGTGCATTAGCACTTGTAACATTTGGGAATTTTGATTTTGTATTGCCAAGATCTGCTCTGTATGGGTTTTTATTGTTTCTTGAATCGATTGATGGCACTATAATAACCTGTTGACCTGAAGTGCCTGCTGGGACATTAATTTCTTTTGTTCATCTTGGGTATCGGTTATTTTTTTCATTTGGGTATAGAGAAAATGTACCGATCGATTGACTTTATTTATCGGGTCTTCACAACAAATATTTTTAAATTTGACCTTCCTTCTTGATTTAATTTTTTTAAATTTATCAGGGTGATGTTGGAATGGATTTCACATCGGGCTTCGTTACATTCGGAACAGATAATAGCGTTGGACAGGGGGGTGGTGGAGCTGCACTCAGCACACTGGAAACTATCCTTTGACATTTTTTTGTGGAGGGGATTGATTGACGGTGTAAAGAAAGAAAGGAGAATGAAGGAATATGAAATGCGCGGATGGGTGGCGGGGTCAGGGTTTTAAGCAAATAGGTGAATCTAAATTAGGAATTTCGCGAGCGTTGTGACGTGCTGAGTAATGAATAAAAAAATAAAAAGGAGAGAAAAGACATAATTTTATTTTTATTTTATTTTTTTACTCGGACAAGGTACGGGGGGGGGGGTCTCAAGTAAGAGGAATCCAACTAATTTGAAGAATGGGTGTGAACCGTATGAGGGTTCTTTTGTTAAACTGGGAGCGATTTAACGGAGGATTTACAATTTCGACTGCGCCATTGTTTCTGTGACGAACAGAATCATTTACTTCAGAAATAATCTCGGAGGTAAACAAAGGGACCAGGGAAAGAGGAAAAAGGGGCGATTTAGGACGAATTTAGAGACAGTTAATTTGTGTATATTGTGAATTACGGGATAAAATTATAATACAAAAATTGGGGCCAAGACTTTTCGAATAACTATTTACATTAAATTGAAACGAGTATGAATTAACTCACCGTTAGGATTGGAGGTGTTGACGGATCGGGGAGCTCTGGTCAAGTGTGTCTTTTTACATTTTATCTCTAGGTGGGAAAAAAGGACGAGGGGAAAAAGGAAGAATAGAAAGAACTCGTCTTCTTCTTTCTAAACCGAAGAAAAAAAAGGGGGGGCGTGTTCTTTCGGCAACGACAACGGGCGTTGAAAACTGCACTTTTAGAGGAAGGATTTTTGGGAGACACAGAGATCCTTTCGGCTCCGTTGTTGGACTTCACGGCAAACCTAAAGGTCCCGTAATTGTGCTCCCATCACCTCCTCTATTGTGGCATTGGTCACAGAACCAATGGGGTTTGGTATGACAGTCTAATTTTCCAACGTATACTCAGTCAATGAAAAATAATTCTTTCTGACGGCAACTTGATCGTTTCCTTGGGCTTGTTTTCCAGGCGTTATGCTTTCGCCTAAAATCTATATCTCGGGAAAATGACTGACACAATAATAATGTCATCTTATTTATTGCACTCCTATTTCGTATACACTAAAACTTGAAGAGAAATTGGTACGTTTCCGATTTCAATTAGAGCATCACTAGACACTGGCTGAGGCATTATCGTTATCAGATCACAATTCACTTGTAATAAACTCGCGGGGTCAAGGGCACTTCTTCTGACAGTTCTGACTTCTGACTCAAAAAGATACCTAGATGCGAAAATGTTCAGATATCAGGGCTTCAAGTAAGAAGTTAGGAAAACGAATTCTGGTGTATAGTTTTTGTACTAAAATTTCCCGTTTTATTTTTTTTTCCCCGCGATGTACAGCGCCATCTCTTGTCTCAGGGTGATTTTCAAAGCTTCACCGTCAACAGCCTTAAGTGCGACAAGTCGAGAATTAGGTTTTTAAAAAAAACACTTTATTTTAATTTACACAAAATAACAACAACTTAACACGCCGCGCTTCTACAATCGACTAACTCCAAGAGCATCTTTACAGGGAAATTGATATTAATAGGAAGACGCCAACGAAGCGATTCCCAGCAATATCGTATTACAAGAAAATAAGGGAAAATAGCCTTATAACTCCCGGAGTTCCAGTCTCCCCAGGGGGCTGATGCGGTGGCCCCCCACCTACTAATTTTATTATTATTATTATTATGTTCCGACACATGGTGAAACAAAAGGTTCGGTTTTATCGTTTCAACCAAGAATCGTAATTATTTAAATAGGCGATCCTAAAATCTAATAGGCGGACCTTACTGGTCCTTTCTGGGGTCTATAAAATCTGCACAAAACCAATGACATCGTGAAACGCTCAGTTATGCCCTCTGACGTGCGTGTTGCCCGAGGCCGGATGCATTCAGTTGTTTAACTCCATAAACCGTGTCCGGTTCAAATTGAATACCTTGACAAAAAAAAATGGCCTATAATCGTTAAAATCCTACAGATCAATCACTAGCTTAAAACAGTTTTTCTCCTTCGTTGCGACGTTGAGACTCTTTTCTAAAGCTCAGTGATGGATTTCCATCTATGTTAAAAGCTCTCCCAGAAGACCAGAAGTCACGATATGGTGAGAAGGAACCGTTAAACAAATTACTGTCGTGGTCTCTGTATTAAAAATAAACTTTTAATATCTCCGGCCTTGCGTGATGTAATCTGGGGTGGAAAAATAAGAGAATGAACGCCTGGCGTTGTCACTTCCAACGTTAAACTCGTTTAAGCCAAACAGAAAAATTAGACTTCAAGCCGAGAAACTGAGTGTGTATTGCGTGCCGCAGTATATTATCTTACTCCGGTCCGTGTCATTCAACTGACATGCATCGTTGAAGAGTTAGTCTTCAACCCGCAAGACGTTAACTATCCCTTGATTTTCCTCTGTAAGAGTTTGAATTTCGGCCTAATTTCCTCGTTGATTTCTTCTTCTTCTTTTTTTTTTTTCTCGGTTTATTTTCTAGGAATCATATTACAAGTGATGTGATCACAAAAGGGGGAAAGCCTCTCGATGGAAGGATGTTGTAAGAAGTAGCACATGAGCGAATGTGAGGACAAAAGGGACCATTGTCACCGAAGAGGAATTGTGATGCTTCGACAGAAGAGCGCTTCTACCTCTATTGAAGGGCCCACGTTTTTAGTTCCCGTCTGTCAGACGTACCCCTTATCTTCTTTTTAGCTACCAATCATCAACCCCTATATGTCATTTGATATTATTCTCAATCATTTTAATTAATTTTTTATTTTTATTCTCGAGAACGCGTAGTCTTGAAAGTTTTGGGGGTTATATTACATAAACCCTTGTCATTGGGTCTTCGGACGACCGAATCTTTAAACAAGTTTTCATTTTGAAGGTTTCCTCAATTATCATTAGGCTGCATATACATATAACAAAATTCACGATTCCACCGCACCTGTAGGAATACTTTTAAATAAACATTTTCAAGAACCCTCCTCCTCACTTTTAATTAACCAGCTCTTAAAACCGCGGACACCCTTATAAAAATAATTCACTGAATAATATAACCTCGCTTTATGGTCGTAATTGAAGAGGCTGGCCTTCAACCCCCTACCACTACCCCCTCCTTCATCATACCCTGTCACGACGAATAAAACATATTGACTGGAGGCACGAAGGTATTGAAATGGTAAGGAGATGAGACTTTGGTGAAAGGGTTGGAGGGGGAGAATCGTCCGTTGAATATACATGAACTTCCTTTTGTTCCTCCCCACCAGCCCACACCTCTATCAAGTCCCCACGTGCGACCAATTTAACAAAAAAAAAAAAAAAACGCATTTATTTTTGAAGGTTGAACGTTTTTTCTTCATTATTTTTATTAAAATATGACGAACGAGGGAGAATTTCCTAGAATTGGGTCGACCTTGAATTAAACTTAAAAAGACGTCTAAAAAGGGAAAATTCTCGAGGAGCATCCATCACAGTTTAAATTCTGGGACCAATCTAACTTTCACACTCACACCAACAGGCAGGCTAAATGGATTTATATTGTTTTACCCTCTTTTCCATTCCCTTCGCCATGCATCTTTAATCCTGTGCGCTCCCCCGCCCTTCCACGCATCAAACCCCCCTGGCACGTCACTCTCCATCCCACACCAACGAAACACCATCCTCGGCGTTTATTGTCCTTGGCCATAGAAATGAATGGCCGAGGCTGTCTGTTATGGCCGCAAACTCTGCGGGAAAAGGATTGTCAAGTGTAGTGAGAGCACGGTGAAGTGGATGGCTGTATTGTATACCCTGCTGGATTGGGTAGGGTGGGATAAAGCTTCAAATCTCGTGGACCTTGTCAAAATGTTTCAGATTGAAAAGAGTTCGAAAAGGGGTGAGTGAGGGGGGTGTTTGGAATGCGCCGATTAGCATATTTCCATTACTGAGAGTCGTCACGCTTCAATAAACAAACTGTTGGAAGAGCGCGCCAATTGAAAATAAAATTGCTAGGAGAAGACAGTAGTCGAATAAATTAAATAACAAAAATTTACTGAGAAACCTTTTAATTTGACCGTATTATGTGCCATAACCTCTTGGGAGATGTCCAACGGATTTCGTCTTTGGGGGACAATGTTTCTCATATCTAACGTTGAGCTCACTGCGCAACTACTTCTGGGCGTGGGCATGTTTCAGATTCATTAGGGCCAAAATGATGAAATTTGGGTTTTGAATAAGCCAAAATCCGGTAATAGACAATAGCAGACACAAAATTCCTCCATCGACAACCACCCAGCACATTCAATTCTCTTGGTCCTTGACAACCAGAGCTACGACGACGAATATGACGATTTTGTCGCCTTTTTCTCGTGTTTGAGTCGATTTTTGGTGTTTTGTATCAGGAGAATATGGTGTACTGCAACCCAAGAAATTCCTCCGTCGACGAGCTCCCAGCACATTAATTCTCCTGGTCCTTTTGGGGGTGAAAACTTGTCAAAATGACGATTTTGCCCCCTTTTTTTTTCAAGCTTTGAGGCGATTTTTAGTGTTTTGTATCAGGAGAATATGATGTACTGCAAGGAGCCAATAAATTCCTCCGTCGATGAGCTCCCATCACATTCTATTCTCCTGGTCCTTTTGGGAACCAAAACTTGTCAAAATGACAAGTGATGATGTCAAAGTGATTTTGTTCACTTTCAGCCACGAATATCTTTCAGAAGCCGTGATTTGGCGTTTTCTTCATTCAAACCGTGTACTAGCGTTTTAGTACAGTTCAGCGCATCTACTAAAAATGCCATCGGTGAATTAGCGATTTGTCTCAATTTTTGCAGTGAATTTCGGTTTTTTTCCTGATTTTAGCCGCTAATTATCCGATTTTATCCGTCAATTAGCGCTTTTCCTAATTTTGACCGCCGATTAGCGATTTTTTTACACTTTCGGCCACGAAATTGCCTTCGTTCAGAAGCCGCGATTTGGCGATTTCTCCATTCTAACTGCAAAGTAGCTTTTTAGTACAGTTCAGTGCTTCTTCTCAATTTCATCAGTGAATTAGCGACTTGTTTCCTTCAATCAACAATTTTTATCCATTCTGGCCTTGAATTATAGCCATTTTGCTACATTTTTGCTTTGAATTTGTGTAGTTCCCGATTTTAGTCGCTCGACAATGAGCGAACACTTAGCACTTTTCTTAATTTTAGGCACAAAGTTACCTCCAGAAACCCCGACTTGCCATTTTCTCTATTTTCTGTGAATTATAAATTGTTCTCAATTCAATAAAATCAGCAATTTTCCTTGATTTTGCCCTCGAGCTAGCGTTTTTCCTCATTTCAGTCCCTAATTAGCAATTTCTCTTCAATTTTCTAGTAAGTTTTTTCACAATTTTCACCATAAAATAACGCTTTTTCTTAAATTTTCCGCGAATTAACGCTTTTCCCTCATTTTGCCGCAGATTAGCGATTTTGTTCACTTTCAGCGACGAAGTCGCCTTGAGAAGCTTCGATTTGGTGTTTTCTCCATTTTAACCGTGAATTGGCGTTTTCTCCACACTTATAAGCGCTCATTCTCAATTAAATTAAATTGGTAAATTAGCGATATTTCTTTAATTTATCCGTGAATTAGCGTGTTTCATAGTTTTAAGCGCGAATGTCACGCGTCAGCACGTGAATTATTAGTATATTATACGTTAATAGTGCGGAAAGCACCTCACTTCGTTCGAGTGTGAAAGTTAGCGCATGAGGCGTAGCCGAGTGCCGGTAATCACACGAGTTCGGAGTGCCGCACGAGTATCGTTCGCTATTTTTCCCACACCAGTACACCAACATTAATGTACAAAAAATATAAAATGATAAGGCTACGAACGACACAACGTTTTCAATACAACAAAAGCTTTCCAACTGGCAGCGACTAGCAAAAATGCGGAGCGTGCGGAATTAGCGTGTCGAATAATTCTGCAAGCTGGGAAAAACGACGGAGCGTGCGGAATCAGCGAGCGGAATTAACGTGCGGAATTAGCGTGCGGAATTGGCGTGTGGAATGACACAAGGGGGGGGGGAGTAGGAAAAGATTGTTGTTGTTGTTGTTGTTGTTGTTGTTGGAAAGAAATGTTCTGGAATGCGGGATAAATGTCTCAATTTTTTAATAGTGAAACGGAGGCACTGGCGTGTAAGGGAATGATTTTGTGAGTGAAATTGCTGTCTCGTTCTCCTATAGTGGACTGTGCGCTACGATGCTTGCCTGGCTGATGAGAACCAAGGTGGTGAAACGGTGGGGGGGACGTATGGCCCGGAAGCTTTGGAATGAGCTTTCGGTCGCCTTCTTCATAGTTTTTACCCCTCTCCACACTCACCATGACAGTTGGAGGGCGGGCAAGGACTCAACGAAACTCTGTTTGGTTGTATTTGGTTGCTCTTAAGGAACTGCAAGATAATTGACCAATTAAGCCAATAAAGTTCAGATATAGACGGTGCAGAGTGGTGAGCCCATGCATACTTTTTCGTAATCGTCAGAGAGCCAAACGTGTTTCAAGAAGGGCTACACTAGGAATTGCGTCCCCTAGTGTACAAGCAGGGTGGAACCCCTATGTTCCCCGGCCACAGAGAGGTACAAAGACCTCAATGCAACGATCAACAAACGTGAACTTGATCGATGCACCAGAGTCAGGGCTGCAAAATTCGATTTTTAATTGGCCAAGTCCACGAAATTTTCCAGCTGATTAATCAGTTTTACAGCTAGCAGTGAGTCAGTGAGAAAAATGGTCCATCGTGGTGGCTAAATTGACTATTTGTGCACTTAAATTAGCCAAACTGGCCATTCATCCCCCTCTCTGACACAAACTGACTTCACGTGCCCTAAAAATGGCTAAACGGACAATTTGTGGAGCCCTGAAAAGATATAATATTTCGCGCCAGTGGTCGCTAAATCGACCACTGGCGCGCCCAAAATGGCCGAACTGGACTTTCGAGTGCAAGAAATGGCCAATACTGACTATTTACGCGTTCGCGCCTTTGGATTGACGGATTATTCGCGCCCCAAAATGGCAATAAAACTTACTACATAATTATTCGTGCTTGAAAATAACAAAACTGACCACTATTTCCGCGCTAAAAATAAACAAACTGGCAATTCCCACCTTGAAAATTGCCAAACTGACTTTACGAGCTCTGAAAATGGTTAAACTGATGATGCCTGAACAGGTGATCCTTGACGGACCGTTACCTTATTTGGAAATCAAGGGGAAAAAACGTTTTACGGTGGTTGAAGCTCTATACTATGTTGCTGGAGTTTTACTTTGGTTAGAGCTTAGCTGTGATTGGACGTTGGCTGTGGTCGGAGCTTTGCTGTGGTTGGAGCTCTGTTGTGTTTGGGACCCTTGTTTTGGTTTGGAGCTATTTATGTTGTGGTTGGGGGCTTTTGTCACACACACACACACACCTAGATGAGGCCTTTGGAGCACTGGAGGCAGTGATTACGGGAGCGGCTATGGACGCGATCCTGAGCGTGAGGATTCAGGATGATAAAGTCGTACCCTGGTGGACGGTGGAGGTCGCGGAGCTCTTCGCGAAGGCGCGTCTGCTCCGTCGAGCCTTCCAGAGGTCGAGGGGCCCTGTGGCGCAAGGAGGTATGTTTAAGCCAGGAAAAAACTTAGTCGAGACGGGCAAAAAGGGTGTCCTGGAGTGCGTTTGTGGAGGAGGGCCTGTCGGCGAACCCACGGGGTGTACCCTATCGGGATGCGGCTGGGAAGTTCAGATCCCTGGACGTCCCCCCCTCCCGTTTCCTCTCCTGTTTGTTGAAGCGGCGTGGATGAGTGGAGTCGTCCGTGGGGGCTCCGGCTTCTCGATCAGTTGGTGGTGGAGGCCTGGCCGGAGCGTTGGGATAGCAGGGGCACGGGGCACCGTCTGTTTGGTTTCATGCCTGATGTCGGGGTTCGGCTGGCGCGTGCCAGGTGGTTTACGCTGGAGCATGCTACCACGTCGATCCTGACGGGACATGGCTCTTTCAACGGCAAGCTTTGGTTCTTCCGGCGGCAGGAAGCTCCTGATCGCCCATGTGGCGAAACGGAAGAGACCGCTGACCACGTGTTGCGCAGCCGCAGGCTGTATGACGACATTCGCTGTTCCCAGTGGGAGATGTAGGTCCACCGGACGACCCGGCCTTGGTTGGTAGTCAGCGGGCGTGTATTACTGGCTTCTGGCCTTCACGCGCAGGAGCGCAGGGGGCTAGGGCCGGGTGTGCAGTCAGCCGGGGCAGTGTCACCGCCTGCGTCGCGGGCGGGTGCACTGTCTCCGCTTGACTTCAGTGAGTAGGGACGTCCTCCCTACTCTCACTTTCTGGGGAGTGTGCCGACATCCTCAGCTTCGTAGCCCATCTCCACGTGGTCCACACCGGGCACGGCTGGCTGGTCACCAGCCGTGGCAAAGCAGTTAGGAGCTGAGTGATGGGGCCTGTCGTTTCCGGACCAGAGATGGGGCTCAAGCCAGATAGAACCCGGAAACGGGTGAGGTGTTGGCCAATCTCAAGTAATTTTGGCAGGTTGGAGGTGCTTGTGGTTGGATGGATTTGATGTGGATGGGGCTTTTTTGTGGTTTAAACTGAGTTACTGATGCAGTGCGTGGTGATGGTGGTTTGGTGGGGAAGGGACCTGTGAGAGGGCCCTATCGAGTTCAATTCCCGGGCTCGAATATTCTCTTCCCGTCCCTGCCAAGGCGACCAATATTGACAAGTTTAGCCGCTAAAGAATCATTTTATAGGGCAAACTATCTGTTTTTGAACGGAAAATCCAGTCCAATCTCGTATGTTCCAGTTCAACACTTACCACTGGCGCTGACCATCAGATTGTACCTTCCTTGTTCCTGTCCCGCGTCATCAAGGCTCCTCTGTTTCTACTTTACTTTTCCTTCTGAGAACAGATAGACTATACATAGTGTAAAATTTATTGCTCGTCTGTGTTTGTTGAGGTACAGACAACTTTAAAAAAAGTGGGAAGATGATGAAAAAATTTATATTAACCATTGTCCATACACTTATTCTTGGAGAGGACCCCCCGCGTGATTTTTACACCATCTCCTCCCTTCCCCTCCAGACTGAAACGAGCAACTCAGGTTTTATAAATCGATGAGCGGAACTAGACTGGTAAACAGGCGAAGGAGCTACATCTTCACGCCCTCATTTCTACGGTTTGTTTTTGGTATATACCTATATATACAAGTTTACAAGCTGAATAATTGATGTAAAAAGCCTTTTCCAACTTTCTCGAAACCTCAATTTCAAGTAATTACGTATCATGCTACCGGAGGAAGGGGTGAGTTGAAAAAGAAAATGGAGAAAAGGGGGATAATTGCGTGGAAGTAAAAAGCTCAATCCGTTTCAATCTGAGCCAACATTGAAATCAAAGTTTAACCATCGTCAGTCTGTTTACAAGCAGACTCCTCTTTTCTTCTGGTTGTTGGCAGGGGATTCATTATTGCTTTGAAAATGAGAGTATCACGCGATTTCGTTGATTTGAGCTGTTGTTTGTGGTTTTAAAACGTTAACCTCCCTCCACCGATCTTATTTATTTGCTCTACGTGAAATAAAAAACGTTCGAAATGATAAATAAGTCTTGTATTTGTGGAACCGTTGTTTGTTTCTCGCGAGGGCTTCCGCAAGAGGGTTCTTCAGATGGGCAGAATTTAAACAGCAGGGTCGGTTGGGGCTTTTCAGTCATGTATATGTATATATAAAAAACCCGCCCGGGATGTTTGTCCCTACTCCCTACAGTGTAGAGCTTCCCCCTCCCCCTCTTCACCTACACCCGAACAGCGAGTTCAGTTGCGCAACCATGTTACAACGCTTTCAAATAGTATGAACTCGCCGTTGTCTTTTTAATCAAGCCAAACCCTTCTTTCCACCCCTTGTGCAGTCGTCTTTTCTCTTTATTGGACAAACCTTTTTCCTATTTGAAAAGTATATTTTTGTTGACTTTGGCTGTGGAGTGGTAAGAAAGAAAGAGAAAGAGCCAAAATATACGAGCAATATTGAAGAATGAATAACATCGAGGATGACCACGGTGTTTCCTCGAATTTTATTGCTAAATAAAAATATTAAAGAATCTAAAAACTCGTGGATTTAACTCATTTGAAGTGCCGCAGTTTTATCCTGCAGTTTTTGAACTTGAAAACAAGACAACTGTAAAGATAAAAAAAATACCCTAGAGGCAACGTCCCGTTCCTTCATGTGGACACACGACGACACTAATCGCAAGCACTTCCCCAACGACGACATTCAATTTACCTCCGCCGTAAATGAAGCTGGTTTTTCCCTCGCGATGGGACCCACGGGGGGGGGGGGGACGGAGATTTCTTCGCGAACAAATTTTAATGGATAAACGTGTGGTTTGCTGTGTTGGTGCGTCCTCCTTTTTTTTAATTGGAAAATTAAAAATTCAACTCAGCTCCTCGTGTTCCATTCTGATGGTTTTCTACCGCCCCCTCCACCGCCCCGGCTTGAAAATAAACTGCATTCGACATGAACAAAAGGGGCTGGTTATAGAAGAGATGAATTCAGGAGAATTTATAGTTAGGAAGGCCCAGTTTTTGATTACCAAAAGAAAGGTATCGCTGTATTTAGGAGGTGTCAGTCGCAGCCTCGAAAACGTCTATAGTAAATACAATTATAAATAATCCATCCCCTTCCCCTACAGGTCCGTTCCTACAATGTATAAGTTCAAACTTGGTGAACCCAAATAATGAATTTATGTTTAGGGTGGAATGGAGCCTATAACCCCGCCAATTATCTTCAACCCACCTGACTTGAAGAGTTGACGTCCCCCACCCCTCCTTCAAAACTAAATTTGTAACTCGAGTCGAAGTTCCAAGTACTATCTTCTTGTCTTTGTTGCTTTTAAGCAAAAGGGATGGTTCAGGACTTGTATTGGATTTATAGGGGAGGGGTGGCAGCTTTAAATAATTCACTATACTGTAATTATCAACTTCATACCCCGGGTGTTCTGTCTGTCAGCACATGAGTGAAGAGAGCTTAATTCTATCAAAATTTGTCTTACTACTACGAGCATCGACTCATTGAATAGGTGACAATTTTCTGTCCTTTAAAGAATATTAATTTGTGTGTTTAATTGATGATGAAAAGGACCATGAGCAGTGCGCCGTGTCCTAAGGGGCGCGACTTGCAAAATGACGAGAGGGAAAGGTGGACGAAAAAAAATGACCAAAGAAGCGCATTTCATTTATGAATATTTCAAAACTATAAAATAGGCGAAAAATGGATTCCCCCCCCCCTTAAGCCTTGAATTACAGAGCTTTTCCTCTAGCACTTTACCCGAGAATTGGTGATTTTCCTCAATTTTAGCCGTGACTTGAAATTTTCCTCGATTTTTCAAAGCAAATTAACGATTTTTTACCTTTTCAGCAGTGGATTAGCACTGTTTCTCACCATGAGCTAAAAGCAAATCGTTGTTCGTCAATTTCAGCCACGCTAATTAGTGATTTTTCTCAATATTGGCCGCCAGTTATGGGGGTATAAACAAATTTTGCTCCGCGTTAACAATTTTTAGCTATGAACTAGCGCTTTTTCTCAGTTTTAGGCCCGAAGTTGCCTTCAGAAGCCACGGATTTTCGAAAACTGATAGTTTACCCTATAAAATGATTCTTTCGCGGCTAAACTTGTAAATATTGGTCGCCTTGGCAGGGACGTGAAGAGAATGCTTGAGCCCGGGAATTGAACTCGATAGGGCGCTTTCACAGGACCCCCCCCCCCCGCCAAACCACCTCCACCACACACTGTATCAGTAACTCGCAATAGAACCAAATAGTTTAAACCACGAAAAAGCCCCATCCACATCAAATCCATCCAACCAAAAATACCTCCAACCTGCCGCGATTGGCACCTCACCCGTTTCCGGGTTTTATCTGGCCTGAGCCCCATCCCTGATCTGGAAAGACCCCGACACGTCAGGCCCCATCACTCAGCTCCTAACCGCTTTGCCACGGCTGGTGACCAGCCAGCCGTGCCTGGTGTGGACCACGTGGGGGTGGGCTACGGAGCTGAGGATGTCGGCACACTCCCCAGAAGGGTGGGCCACACTGAGAAGGGAAGACGTCCCTACTCACCGAAGTTGAGCGGAGACAGTGCCCCCGCCCGCGACGCAGGTGGTGACACTGCCCCGGCCGACTGCACACCCGGCCCCAGCCCTCTGCGCTCCAGTCAGGAGCGTGAGAAGGCCAGAAGCCAGCCATACACGCCCGCCGACTACCAACCAAGGCCGGGTCGTCCGGCGGACTCTATCTTACCACTGGGAACGGCGAATGTCGTCATGCAGCCTGCAGCTGCGCAACACATGGTCAGCGGTTGAAAGAGCCATGTCCTGTCAGGATCGACGTGGCAGCATGCTCCAGCGTAAACCCCTTGGCACGCGCCAGCCGAACCCCGACGTCAGGCATGAACCCAAACAGACGGCGCCCCGTGCCACTGCTATCCCAGCACTCCTGCCAGGCCTCCACCACCAACTCATCGAAAAGCCGGACCCCCACCGGACGACTCCACTCATCCGCACGAACGTGGATGTGCCCCGCCCAGTCACCCCGGCACCGCACCAAGCCCAGATCACCCTGATCCAGGCGACGCCGGTGCACACAAGGATGAAGCAGAATATGTCGGCCGGAAGGGTCCCGACCAAGACCGGCAGAGCGTCGGAACTAACAGTGCGGTCCGCCCTGGCCACTCGTATAAGCGCCTGCCGCTGCATGCTGCAGACTTTCCGCCTTTGTGCCTTAGTGGGACGATGCCACCAACACGTTGCGCCATACAGGAGCGTATGGATGACCACCACCCTGTAATAATTGACGCGACACTGGTAGCCTGCGTCCCATTCATTTCCCGCCACAGATCTATAGAGGCTACCGGTCCTCTCCAACTTCACGCCTATCATCTCGATTTGCGGACCAGCGCTTCCGGTTAAGTTGATTTCTACCCCCAAATAGCAAGCCCGCTCGACACCCACCAGACGTTCGCCTCGCTCTTCCACCACCAAGCTCAATCCCTTGACGGTCTTCCCCGAAAGAAGACCCGCTTGGTCTTCTGCACTGCGAGGGCCAAACGAGCCCCTCCGCACCACACGTCCACTGCCGCCAGGAGCCTCTCGGTCGAGCTCCTCAAGGGAGCGCCTCGCCACAACCACCGCCAGGTCATCGACGTACGCCACCCCCGTCGAAACCTCCTCCTGCAGAGCCCACATGAGACCCGCAAAGAGGAGGTTCCAGAGCGCCACCGATAGGACCGACCCCTGCGGGCAGCCCCTGGACAGCTCAGCCTCTATTTCGCAACACCCGTACCGCAAGCGAATGCCCCGGGGGCTCGAAGTACGATGAAATCAGTCGAAATACGTCGTTTGGCATCTCCGACTCTCGCAGCGCCAGCAGAAGTGCAGTTTACCACACCGTGTCGAACGGCCCCTTGGATGTCAAGCAGGACCGCCACACTGTATTTCCCATAGGGACCCTCCGAGATAGCCTGCAGAGCGTCCAGCGCCACCTCGGTCGAACCCCTCTTCATCCCCCTCCCCTTCGCACTGACGAGGGTGAAGCCTCTCACAGGTAGTACGACAGTATTCTATAGCCACGGTTACGTCTTTCTGTGGCTCAAGGTTTTTTATGCTTCAATGTTTTTGGAGTTAGGCGGCGTTCACACTAGACGATATGAAAGCAACGCGATAGAAAAGCAATATATCGCGCAACATATCGGACTGTTACTACAATTATACAAGCGATACCAAAGCGATATTTTTTCTGTTTTCACCATGAGCTGCTCGTCGGAGGAAGAGGTTCTCATTTCGTACGTGAAATAGAAAAAAAAAACGAATTTGGGTACACCTCTATAATTTAATTAACGTGAAACACAGTTCGGTGGTGGTTTTTCGCAAATTAATCTAGTTGAAAGGAAAATTTCATGAATTTTACCGCATGAGCACCGCAAAACATTAGCTTTGTTCGTATTGGCAGCTTCCAGTCTTGCAAAATAAAACACATTACCAATTACATTAATATTTTATTTGTAGGGTTTTTGGCTATTTTCTTCTTCTACCTCTTCGTTTCCTGAACTTTCCCCCTTCTTGTGCTGAAAGCATCGTCAGAGAACTTTTTGGGTTTTTTCTATTATTTTTATGGCTTAAAAACTAATAATATTAATAACACAGTAATTTAATTGGTCAAGATCACGCTTCCCAATGACAACTGCCAATTTTACTGTACTGCCACCGAACGAATAGGCTAATGATGACAAAGGCAATGAAGTGGCTTCATTTTTTCCAGGTACCTGTCACTTGGAAGCGGTTTCCAAGACCTAGCACTGCAATTCTATAGAGGGAAATCCACGATTTCAGAAATAGTTTATTCTACTTGCCATGCCATGTGGATTGTGGACACATTTGCAACCTCAATTCATGCCCATACCGGACGAACGAGCTTGGACAGCAATAGCAAAGCGTTATTTTAAGTTGTGGAACTTGCCTCATTGCATTGGTTCAGTCGATGGCAAACATGTTAGAGTGAAATGTTTCAAAAATACAGGATCCCGAAACATTAATTACAAAGGGTTCTTTTCAATCGTGCTCATGGCTGTGGCTGACGCAGATGGCATGTTCACTCTAATATCGCGTTGGAGATCTCGGGCGAAACAGTGATGGGGCAGTATTTCGTCATTCCTCTTTTGGAAAACTACTGAGAGAAGGGTAGTTGGAAGCCTGCTTGTATTCCGGGAAGCAGTGACGACGAGGAGTTTCCATACTATTTTTCGGGGATGTAGCGTCCCCTTTGTTACCATATTTAATGCGGCCTTTCTCCAAAAAAGTGCTGAACGATGCAAAAAGAATTTTTAATTATCGACTCTCAAGAAGGCAGAAAAGTGTTGATTGCGCATTCGGATGTTAACTTCAAAATTTAGACTGTTCGAGAGCCCAATCTGTCGTAACGAAAAAAAAAAAACGCTGCGAATTATCGAACAATGCCTTATTATTTCGACTGTGGGTTTATTATTCATGGATGTAGTCAAATCCGGCTTGAAATTACATGAAAATCGACACCCCACACCCCTATGACCCCAAATCGTTTGAAAATCCCCATTTTGGACCCGCTTTTGGCCCATAAAACCCCAGGGAGTTATTTGATCAAACTGATCAGATGTTAGGACCAACTAGACCCCAAATGGAGTCTATGTGCGAAAGAACGAGTTTTTTCGAGCAAACCTAGGGCAAGATATGGCCCGGACGGCGGACGGACATTTTTTTTTTTTTTGCAGATTTGGATTCTACGCACTTTGAAACGTAAAACTACAAATTTTGAGGGGGGGTCAAACAAATTTTTTTGCGATACGATTACAAAGACTTATTATTGAGAAATAATAAGCCAAAAAGCCATAGCCAACGTCAAAGCTGCTTGTGTTCTGCGCAATATCATCCGTTCTCGCCAAGGAAAAATTCAAGAACCTTCAGATTTGGATGGGACCAATCGAGAAGTGCTGAGCATAGCCGATGGGAGTACGCTTGACGAAAACCGTTCTCAACCATACGCTAAATTATATGTGAAATACGTTGGGAAACTACTTTTTGTTTTTGAGCCCAGAGGGGAAAATTCGATACCAATGGAAGTACGTTGGCATATAATTGGATTCAAATTTTACTTTTTGATAATTTTTACTTGGAGGCAGGAGTGATTTGATTTATTCAATTTTATTGACCGATCCTGCATTGTATTTGTCTTCTTTTGGCGACGTTTCGTCATTGTGTATACAACTCGAGCTTGTGTACAGATGCTGAACTTTTACAGAGTTCGGATTTGTAATATAAGTTGGAAGTTTCACGTGTATATAGGTGCCGGACTTAATCTAGATGCCGGACTTTACATAGAAGTTTAAAGTATATTAACATTCAAATTTGCTGCCCTTAGAATATTGGCATTCAAATCTGCTTCCCCCAGAATATTGGCATTTATTTCGCTGTTCCCAGAATATTGACATTAATTTTGCTGTCCTCAGAATATTCACATTCAATTTGATGGCCCAAAAGGTTGACATTTGTTTTTACTGCCCCCAGAAAATTGACATTCAAATTTGAAATGCTATGGGAATGAGCAAAATACTATTGCACTTCTGGGGAAAGCTATCGTTCAACGAAACCAATCTAAAAATCACCCCCTAAGCAGTGCAAAATAGAGTCTCGAGATCAAAGGGATTGGAATGAATTTTCATCCCCAAACTGACGTCATATTTAATTTCTAGATGTTGAAAAACACCCAAATACCTGATGAAAATCTGAAAATCATTCCCTCACTGGGGGGAAGGGGTTGAAAAAAATTGTCACCCCAACTGACGTCATAATTAATTTTACAAGGTTCTAAAACCCCTAAATACCGAATTTGAGTTGATTCTGAAGGAAATCAAAAAATCATCCCCTAAGTCACTGGTGGGTAGGGGGTTGAAAAAAATTGTCACTCCCCAACTGACATCATATTCGTTTTTCTGAGGCTGAAAAACCCCAAAATACCGAATTTGGGTTGATTCCGATGAAAATTGTAACATCATCCCTTAAAAGGTGCAATAGCATTCACGTGGGGAGAGGGGGAGAAAAGAAATGTTCACCCCCCCCCCCCAACAAACGTCGTATTTTGTTTTCCAACGTCGAACAACCTCTAAATACCAAATTTGAGTGGAATCTGAGGATTGGGGGGGGGGCATCGAGGAAAATTAAATTGGCCAAACGGACCCCCATTTTCGTTTGTAGATGATTGAGAAACCCTTGGCGGCGATTCTGGACTGACCCCTCCCCCACCACACCCACTCTGAGGTTGGCTTAATATTCCGATATTTCTCCTGTCGACTTTAGGCGCCATTTCGAGGAAGAAGGAGTGGGCATTTTTAGTTCGAGAAAAATTAATATCTACCGAGACCTGGCGAGTCGACTTTGTTTCGTTGGTTGGATGACGGGGGATGAGGGTAAATTGCGTTTTTTGAAATTGCATTATTTTTCGAATTTTTTCGCCGGATAAAAAGTGTTATAATATGATGGATATAATGAATAAATCTGTCGCCGGTATTTATTTAATAAATTAGTTAGACTGATATTATCCGGACGACGATGGAAGGGCATAGCCCAACACGATTCGAGTTTCGAGAAACAATGGACCTGGGTAGGGTTCGGCTTAGCTTATCCCTCGGAGTACGACTCCCATAGGCGTCTCCGTGGCGCAAATGGCAGCGTGCTGGACTGGTAATCCAGAGGTTGCGGGTTCAAATCCCGCCGGGGAGCCATTTTTTCTCGAAACTCGAATCGTGTTGGGCTATGCCCTTCCATCGTCGTCCGGATAATATCAGTCTAACTAATTTATTAATTAAAATACCGGCGACAGATTTATTCATTATATCCATCTAACAACATCTAGATAAGATAAAATTCGGCGTGGTTTACCGATCAGGAGAAGCGCCTAGAGTTTCGAGAAACAATGGACCTGGGTAGGGTTCGGCTTAGCTTATCCCTCGGAGTACGACTCCCATAGGCGTCTCCGTGGCGCAAATGGCAGCGTGCTGGACTGGTAATCCAGAGGTTGCGGGTTCAAATCCCGCCGGGGAACCATTTTTTCTCGAAACTCGAATCGTGTTGGGCTATGCCCTTCCATCGTCGTCCGGATAATATCAGTCTAACTAATTTATTAATTGTTATAATATGAGTTTGAGAGCGAATTTTAGATTCGGCGAGCACAGCATTGAGGGAAATTGAGTTGCAAAGATTTTAAGCCATTAAAAACGAAAATGGGATAAAAGTTGTGGGAGGAGATAGTTTTGGCCCGGAAGTAGCCGATTTTATCTAAAATAACATAGGGCACGCACCACGCAGTGGCAAGCGATGGCACGCTCGAAGTAGCGGTGAGGGATTTGACCGGAGGGCGATGGCCCTGGGGGAAAAAAGTTATGCTAAATTAAAAGTTGGGGGGTGGCACTTTCGGGGTGGTCGAAGGTTGGAGTGAAAGAAACACCCGAAAACAACGAAAAACAACGACATGAGGCATCCTCTCAAGGGGACTTTGCGTTTTATAATCTTACCATCACTCCAAATTTTAGAAAATTCGAAACTTAACTCATGTTTTCGATCGTGGCGACGAGAACAATAGTGCACCAAGACAAAATTGTTGTCGAAACCCATCCCCCCCCCCCGCTCTATCAATTTGTACGTGGCAACCAAGATTCATCTAACCATGGCCGAGAAAACATCATGCCCGAAAGAATTCAACTCGGGTATAAATATGCTCCGCCCATCAAAGGATATTTTCGGTTCGCTCCAGAGGCCTCTCGGGCATTTCTTCTTTCAGCCATTGCATTTCTCTCAACATTCATGAAACAGAAAAAAAAAAAAAAAAAAATGTCCCGAATTCCCGGGCGACATGGTTTTCCATGTAGCGTTGCGTGACAAGGAACCGATAGGTATCGCTTCAGTATCGCTATCGTTTCAATGTGAACGCTTCCGTACCACTCCGACTAATTTTCAGTCGTTTCTATTCGTTCGAGTTGCTTTCACGTCGCTTCGGCAATATTGCACCGATATTGTATTGCTCCGGTGTGAACGCCCCCTTCAATAAACTGATGAGTATCGCTTCAATATCGTTATCACTTCAATGTGAACGGTTTCATATCACTCTCACACGATTTTTGTTGTTTTTATGTGTCTGAGTTGCTTTCATGTCGCTTGGGCAATATCGCAGCGATATCGTGTTGCTACAGTCTGTACGCCGCCTTAGAGCAGTGTTTTGTCTATTTTTCATGAACAAATTTCATGGGTTTGGCTTTTTTGCACTAAAATTTTACGGATTTTTGCTATTTCATGCCCCTATATTTCACTTTCACTCATTCCTAAACCAAATTTCGTGACTTTAGCTCTTTCTAAAATTCTTGAGCTAGTTCGTAAAACTAATTTCGATATTTAAAAAACCAAAGTCGCAGATTTTGTTCATTCAAAAAACAGATTTCGTCATTTTGGCTTTTTTCAAGCCCCCAGTTTCGCAGATGTTCATTCGTATATCGTAACCTAATTTCGCGGATTCTGCTTCTTCAAATCCAAATTTCACCGAAATCCCGGAGACTCTATCGTCGCATTTTCTTTTTGCCGCCGAAATCATCACTTTCTGGGTGGAGGGGAATTGTTAATTTTTGAACAGAAAATCCGAAATAGACGACTACAACGACTGTTTCCCAGCATAGATGTTAGTTTAGACGCATAGACGAGATGAAATTGACGTTGACAGCTAAAACGCAGTGTTGCGCAATGAGAAAAATGTCAAACTAATGATCTTTTACTTGATGCGTTTATTTTATAACGCTCTAGGGCATGAACCCTGGGGAAAATATGAGTGAAACGATCAGATGCAAGAAACTGAGGGCTGAAAGGATAAAGGCGCGTAAGGTCAAGTGGGGCAAATGTTAGCTCACTTTTTATCTGAAGCTTTTTTTTTTTGCTTTCTTACCTACGCTAGAAAGTAAAGAAAACTTTGGTGTAGGGTACGGGCAAATATATCCTATTTCTATATTTTTCAAACTGCCCGGAAATTAGCAGGCATTTTTCTCAGTCTAAATTGCTACAGGCTTCGCATAAAAATTATGTCCTTGCCCCTTAATTTCCAAGAAAAACCCGATATTTCTCTTTCACTCTCTCTAGCTCTCTTTATTCTAGATAACATTTTACGACTTCTTTGGAATTGTTATTCCAGAGAAGTCAAAAAAAGTCGCTATTTCATTTGCGTTCGCGTTATAGCGCTTTGTCATTGAATCCTCAAGTTTTTATAGAGCTTCATAATCCTCTCGAAAAAGACTTACGTAACTGTAACACCTTTACCCCCACCCAACATCCGTGTGTCCCTCCTAAAACTCCGACGCTTTAGTTAGTCAAACTTACGCAACCCTCCAAATTTAGCGGTGTGGAGCAGGGGCAGGGCAGGGGACTAAATTTAAAATCCGTTCTGCGCTATACTCCGAATGAACCTGAAGGTGCTAGGCTGCCCCACCAATTAAGCGCTTAATTTATTCCCGCGTTTTCATTCAACTCCATTCACTAAAAAGCTTTTACCGAATTGAATTACCGGGCTCAATTGAAATTGAAGCGAGCTAATTTAATCTCGTCAATGTTTCAGTTTCGTGTTTGTTTTTTCCCCGAATAAATTGTAAGTATAGCAATCAAGTAGAAATGTATAGACCCTTAATATTTGGGATAACTCTTCATCTTGGAAGATAACTGATATTTGTTTTTAAAAGGTCGATGAAATTATAGGAGGAGGTATTGATCTTGTCAAGAATTCCATCACCCTTTTACTCATCCTTTGCCAGTTCAAGCTATCGTACTTGGCCTCTTCGGAGAAAAAAAAAGGAACATCAAAGCCATAGGAATACTTTTCCTGTAAAGAAGATAAGGCCCAGGGATATGGGATACTTTTACCGCTTATCTGCCAAGCAATGAGCTTTTTTTTTTGTATTCTTCGGTGAACTAAACAACAACAAAAAACACTTTGTGTAATAAAAACGGCTAATATAATTAAAATTTGACGTTATTATTTTATTGGAGCTTGAGGAGTGTTTTGAAACAAAAAATCATATACTTCCTTATTCTTCGGGTAACATAGAAATGAAACTCTAATGGATAAGACTGAATAAATCTTTACAGCTCTGTAAAGGCCATGTGTGGCTTATAAATACCACATACGAGTTATAGTATCTATCCCACCCCCTGCACTCCCACTGTTCTGAACCATACAGCCCCATTGATGGATATCAAGTAGAAACTGTGTACAATAGAAACATAATAGCATGGGCGACATTTAACTATCAGAATGGTATAGGTGCTGCGCTAGCTAAAGAGCAGGGAGTGTAAAAGTGAGAGAGAGTGAGTTGAGAGTGGAGTGTTTGGTGTGTTTCAAAAAGCTCTTTGACGTTTAAGTGGAATGCCTAGTGGCTTGAAGGCATTAATATCGCTTAAAAATAGTTTCATTCTTGCTTTTAAAAATAATCAATGCCGCGGAGAAATGACACAAAAATATTTATTGGGGAGTGCGCATTAAATGACACCGCTACCGCCGATAGGGAAGTGGGGAACAACATTTTTAATGGATTCTGTATACGAACTTAAATGAACGATTGTGATTATCATGTTATTAGACGCCCAGATTGAAGAAAGTACGAACTATTGTACACATCAAAGCTTTCTTCTTAAGTACGTAAATATGACCATAGCTATTCGTTCGGGTCGACATGAAAATGGTATGGACAATGTTCTGCACCAATCGATGTGCAGCACTTTTTCTGTACTTACTAAAAAAAGGATCGGAAACGGACTTGATATTTCAAGATAAACCAACAACTGACCATACAACGCTATACCGGAACATTAATTTTTGAACACAGAGTTGTTAAGTGAAATGCAAAAAACCAAAAAAAAACTGCCAGTCAACAAAGAATGAATGCTCTGTGCAACAAGTGCTCTAATTCAGACGACTGCAGCCACGTAGCCCTCTCAAACCGCAGCAATGCTACGCTATATGAATGTTCAAATATCAAAGCTTCTAAAACTAATTTTTAACCGCAGACCGCACCATGGCTAAATTACAAGCCATTTAATATAGAGAGGAGATTAAACCGCAATAAATAATTAAATACGAAAGACAATGGTAGATTAAAATAAATAAAAGCAAACAAAGGATATTTATAATTGATGCACTAAAATTTTACTATTTTTCAACGGTCAATTCCATCCTAGACACTGACAAAATGAGTCGGAATAAAACAATCGTGTTTACATTATTTTAATGGATGAAACTGTCCCTAGAGTTTTGATTATAGTTTGGCTTTTAAACAAGAGTTTTTAAGGCCCCGCAGAAATCGCAAATGTCGGTCCATAAATGACGAATTGACTTCCAAAATAGTCCAGTCAAGGAACGTAAAAAAAAGAATTTTTCTCTTCGGGAATGTGTTCAGAGGTGTCTATAGGGGTCACCTGACCAAAAGTCCCCGAGTTTTCGAGTAGAGCGTGGTGACTCTGGAGAGGGCGAAATGTTTTTTTTTTTTTTTTTTTCTTTCATAGAAAAACTTCATTGCACATCAGCATTTTAGTTGTGATCAGAACAAGACTGGATCATGCACAAGGCATCACGACACATGAGTAGGAGTGTAAGCCCAGTGGCTTTCTCACATCAAGCGTTATTATGAAGTTTCGGGTTTGAAGTTAATTTTAGTTCAGTTATGCCACAACTTAAGGGTTACAAGGTGTGACCAATGCCACAATAGAGGAGGTGATGGGAGCACAATTACGGGACCTTTAGGTTTGCCGTGAAGTCCAACAACGGCGCCATAAGGATCTCTGTGTCTCCCAAAAATCCTTCCTCTAAAAGTGCAGTTTTCTACGCCCATTGTCGTTGCCGAAAGAACACGCCCCCCCCTTTTTTTTTTCTTCGGGTTAGAAAGAAGAAGACGATGAATTCGCTGACAGCCAATTTTAATAAATTTTATTTCTCCTTTTTATTCTTCCTTTTTTCCCTTGTCCTTTTTTGCCCCGTTCGCATCTCCCTGTTTTGTAGTCAAAAAACCCACCGACGACTCCCTCAGCCCAAAATGGAGGCTGGTTTGTGATTATCGAAAAGTAAATCAGAACATCCAATTTGTCGATTACCCTCTTCCCACCATAGACGACGTTCCTTCATCTCCAAAATGCCCAGTTTTTCACGATACTTGATTTGAGCAAGGCATACCACCAAATCCCTCTTCACCCCGAGTCCAAACGATACACTGCCTTCTCGACGCCATTCGGCACTTATTTTTAAACGGCCATTCCTTTCGGTCTTGCGACTGGAGGACAACTCCTTTCGTCCCTCATGGACGAAGTTTTGGGTGACTTTAAATACAAATTTGTGTTTAATAATTTAGATGACGTATTGATTTATTCCCCTTCCAAAAAAGTGCACCTCCACCACGTCCATTTAGTCCTCCAACGCCTTCGTTCAGCTCGTCTCACAGTAAATCCCTCTAAAATTAGCTTCGCCCAAACAGAAGTGTCATATTTAGGTCACATCATCTCCCGCGGCCAAATACATATTTCCAAAGACCGCACAAAAGCCCTGCTTGATATTCCTCGTCCAACCACCCTCCACCAGGTTTCCAGTTTTCTAGGAGCTATTCAATTTTTTGCCCGTTTCATTCCCGATCTCGCAACTCTTGCCGCCCCTCTCAACCATTTAAAAAAGAAGAACGTTCCCTTCCATTGGTCCCAAACTTGTGAAAATTCATGGCAAGAAATCCGCCAAAGATTAACATCACCGCCCCTTCTTTCACTCCCTGATTTCACTCTAAAATTCGCCCTCTTCACGGACGCATCCAAACTCGGAATGTCTGCAGTCCTAACCCAGAGCCATGGCGAAGATAAGTTCACTCCCATTGCCTATGCAAGTAAAAAGTTCAACGACCTGAAACTCGTTACTCAGTTTATGAGCAAGAGCTTCTTGCTATCCAATTTGTAATGCTCAAATTTCAAACATATTTAGATGATCGTCATTTCGAGCTATACGCTGATAATTCGGCCCTAACATTCATGTCCACGTCCGCTAAGACAAAGCATTCTTCGTACGATGCTTAAACTCATGAATTTTCGGTACACCCCCCCACCATCTCCCTGGAAAAAAGAATTCTATTGCTGATTACCTCAGTCGAAATCCTATTGATCCACCAGACGCGTACGAAAATACTCCAGAACCATCCCTTTGTCTCATTTCTGCCCCCACCTCGAAAGAAGTATACCGCGATAGTCTCACTGTTCTTGGTCAGTTCCCAGAGATTTTTACTGACATTTGGACCCATCAGACGAATGATCCCTCCCTTGCCCCAATCATTCGCGACATCCAAAATAAAACCAATTCTGGACCATATAAGATAACCAATCATAAACTAGTCCATGTCCCATCTTCGTCATCCAAACCCAAAATTGTAGTTCCATCATCTTTATATGACGTTATTTTTAAATACTTTCATGAAAGTGAATTTGGTTGTCATTTAGGAATTGCTAAAACCACCCAGTCTATCCAATCCATTTTCCATTGGCCAAACGCCCCATCCTACGTCACGAAACGTATTAATGAGTGCCTTCCCTGCCAAAGATCTAAACCAATACAACGCCGTCCCGCCGGTGAACTCTCTTCCACTATTTCCCAGTACCCCATGGAGAAAGTTTTCATCGATACTGCAGGTCCCCTTCCACGATCCCGATCAGGCCACCAGTACATTCTAATTTTGGTTGATTCATTTTACCGTTATACCTTAGTATTTCCCCTACGTTCCGCCACATCATCAGAAATCATAAAAGTTCTTGATTCATCTTTTTTCAAGAATTTTGGATATTGTTCAATCCTGTGCTCCGATCGCGCGAGCATTTTTCGATCCCAATCCTACCGCCAATTTTTATTCACTCGTGGCATCAAACCCCTCTAAATGATCCGCTATTATCCTAACGCATCCCTCGCTAAACGCCAACTTTGTACCCTTAGAACCTCCCTAGAAAATCAACGTGATTGGGACACTCGCCTCCATTCAGTCCAATTGACCCTTAACTCCGAATCAAATTCCTCCACTGGATTCAGTCCTTCCCAGTGAATTTCTAGGACGCCAACCTCTAACTCCACTCCATTTACAATGGGACATAGATCTCCCTGAAATGTCCACAAACACTAAAACTTACCAAGAAATGTTAACCCAAGCCTACCAAAATCTGCTTACTGCCCATACGAAACCTGCCCGGCAGTATAACAAAACACACTCCCCCGTCACCTTTCAAGTAGGTGACCTCGTCCTCTTAAAAAATTATATTTTGTCCAGTAAAATAAAGCACATAGCAAAGAAGTTAAGTTATAAATATTCGACCCCGTATAAAGTCATCAAAGTTAACTCACCCGTATCCTACACCCTGCAAAATCCCCATAATCCTCACGACGTTAAGTCATCTCACGTATCCCAACTAAAACTCTATCAAAGTGAACAAAATAATACCATGCCTGCAACAAATTCTTCTACTTCTTGTGTATTCAAACTCCTCTTGTCAAGTCTGAATTAGTTTTCCGGTCTTACACCAATCATGCCTTCGTACCTGACGGTAAAATAAGGGTCAAAGTGCAATTTAACGGCCAGACGTCTATTGAAGACCTTTTCATCGTCCCTGACAACTTTTCGCCTTTTTTGGGTCGCACTTGGATCCGACATTTGAACATCGACCTTCGGAACCTTGATCAATGTCCTTGATTCAATGGCTTGGCGAATAAAAGTCAAAGCCACCTCCGAAACCGAAAAATCAAGATGAAGTGCGACGTTTTCTTGGAATGGTCACATACTACGCGAAATTTATTCCACATTGCTCGACACTGACTCATCCTCTCATTCCCATGACATGACCCATCATTCCGTTGGGACGCTGCATGTGAAGCGGTGTTTGTGAAACTAAAAGAGGAAATTTGCAGCGATAGAGTACTCGTCCCTTTTAATCAAGAACTGCCCATCGTCCTTACGTGCGATGCAAGTTCTACCAGCGTTGCAGGCATACTTTCCCGCCTAATTCATGGGGAAGAGAAGCCAATTGCATTCGCATCTCACTCGTTGACGCCCGCAGAGCAAAACTATAGCCAACTCGACCGGGAGGCATTGGTCATAGTTTTTTCGGTGAGTCACTTCTATACCTTCCTCTTCGGTCAAAAATTCAAACTAGTTACAGATAACCAGCCGCTGTACGGAATCTTTCACCAAAACTCAAAACTCCCGGCGATGACCTCAGCTCGTCTCGTAAAGTACGCTTCGTTTTTATCGGGATTCGATTATGAAACGTCGTTCAAAAAGGGATCAGATAATTCTAATGTAGACTGCTTATCACAGGCACCTATTTATTCCTTACAAACAACTGTCGATGTTCTTATAAATCAGGAAGTTCACGACACCTGTTTCCTATCAATTCTTCAGATCTCCTCTGACGAGATCAACTACAAGTCAATCCAGGAACACACGTCAAAAGACCCGGAACTGTCAAAAATCAAGACTGATCTACAAGAAGGGTTGTCCCAAGACGATTACACCCTCGGGAGCAGAATATTGTTCATTCCCCAAGCTCTTCGACAAGCCGTTCTCCAAGAGCTCCATTCAATTCACATCGGAGCTTCAAAAATGATGTTGTAACTTCTAACAGCTTCCCTTAGCAGCAACAGTTTAAAGATGACTTCATTTTATTTTCCTTAATTGAAGCACTTCTTCGAGTGCAAGTTTTACAAATCAATAAAAAGAGTCATGTCGAGTTTTCTCAAGTTTTTTCGATGATTTCCATCCACTCGTTCGACCGCTACAACAGCCCCTCTCACACTGGGAGAAAAAAAGACGCCGAACGCGCCGGACTTCTATTTCTATACCTACACAGTGGAAGATTTGTACCCTCTAGTACAACCTAGTACAATCTAGTACACACTGAGACTCTTTGAGTCGATTCATTGTTGCGACTCAGAGTCCGGGCTGCGTAGATTCATGTTCCGATTCATACTTGATTCAACTTTGCAACAAAGAATCGTGTCCACACATGTTTCATATCTCTTGATGCCCGCAGTTTCTATGGAAACTTGAAATTTCGCTCTGGCCGCTGGCGGTTGGGAAGAGTGAATATTTTTATTTATACATGCACATTCCTATCAAGGTCTGGCATTCCTATCCCAGAAATAATAAATTTCGATACGGTAACTTGGTGAAATTAGAATATTTTTAGAAATTGTATATCTTCCCTTCCTCTCATTAAACTAACGTTGTTTGTGTCTCGTCCACCAGAAAGGCAGAAACGGGCTATGCTGAAAGAAACATCACTTAGGCCCAGTGGCGGATCTAGGATTTTAACTTGGGAGGGGTTCTACCATGAATCTCTCTCTTTTTTCCTGAGTTTCAGCCGCAAACATGCTTCTATACGAACCAATAATTGGCTTTTTCTCAAATTTAACCATGAATTAGCGGTTTTTCCCAATTTTTTCCGCGATCTAAGTGCTTTTTCTCAATTTTAGCCGCGAATTTATTTCTCCATTTCAGACGCGAATCCCCGCATTTCCTCAATTTTAGCCGTAAATTAGTGGATTTTCTCAAACTGATCCGCGATTTATCGTTTTTCTCCGTTTCAGCGGCGAATAAGCGCTTCTTGCCCACTTTAGCCGTGAATTACTGAATCTTTAACTGCGAATGAGCTCTTCCTCTACATTTTAGACGGCAATTAGTGGTTTGTCTCAGTTTTAGCCACGAGTTAACGTTTTATTTCTATAATTTTAGCGTTTTTCTTCACTTCTTAGTCATGCGAAATAGCGCTTGTCACTAATGCGCTTGTCATTTCAGCCGCAAGTTATCTCGTTTCCTTAGTTCTAGCAGAGAATTAGCGTTTGGTTTTCTTCGTTTCACGCCTGAATCACCGCTTTTACTCAATTTTAGCTTCGAACTGGAGGATTTTCACAAAATCCGTAAATTTGCGTTTATCTTCATTTCAGCTCCACGAATGAGCGCCTTTTGTTACATTGACCGTGAATCAACGCAATTTCCCAATTTTAGCCGGGAATTAGCGTCTGTATCAGTTTTAGCCGTGAACAAGCGGAATTACCAAATGTATCTTTGAAATTTAGCTTCACACTAGCGCTTGCTTGCGCCGAGAAGTAGCGTATTTCTCCATTTTACCTGCTGATAAGCGCTTTCTGCCAAAATTAGCCACGAATTAAATATTTAATTTTCTTCCTTTTAGTTTCAAATGAGCATTTTACATCAATTTTAGACGGGAATTAGCGGTTTGTCTCAGTTTTAGCCGTGAATAAGCGACTTTTCTATCACTTGTATCCGTGAATATTAGCTTTTTTTCTCAATTTTTACCGCGATCTAAGCGCTTTTTCTCATTTTGTAGTCGCAAATTATTTCTCAATTTTAGCCACGAATTACCACGTTTCCTTAATTTTAGCCAAGTTGTTTCGCGAATTGGATTATTTCTCCATTTTAGTTGTTAATGAGCGTTTGAATTAGTAGATTTTCTCAGTTTTAGCCGCGAATTACGTGGCTTTCTCGATTTTAGCCGTGAACTAGCGATTTTTCTCAATTGCGCTTTTTTCTGTTGTTGCCTCGAGAAAACCACGAATTTTGCGTTTTCAAAAATTAATTGTTGAGCCAGGTGAGCGATGGACTTCAGCTTTTTCTCAATTTTCGCCACATATTAGTGATTTTTTTCATTTTCAGCCACGGATTAGTGATTTATTTTCGTTTTCTCGCTCTGATTTATTTTTCACGCTTTTCTGCTATCGCTCAAAGACGCTATTTGATTTTAGCGTTTTTTTTCAACGTTCTCCCGCGTACTTGCCCAAAGAGTAGCACATTAGAACGCTTTCTCAATTTCTTCTGCCTTATAGGCCTACCGGTATTTGTAGTTGGCGTTTTTTCTCTGGTTTGTCCGCGAAGTTGCCATCAGATAATTATCTCGAATTGGAGTATTTTTCCTAATTTGAGTGGCAAATGATCGCTTGTTCTCAATATTTGCCGCTAATCATCGCTTTGAAACCTAAAAATCATTTTTTTTTTTTTTACCTATTTATGCTTTTTGGTGCCCCCCCCCCCTCAATGAATGGTGGCCTCACCATCACGAGATCGCCCATTCGTCGTGAAATCATCATTCTGTGCAGGTCGCCCTTTGGTATGTGCAAGGTATTGGAAGAAATCTCTGGAATGACTATCAACAAATTTTTGGCGGACGCCATCTTCTTAGGGGGGGTTGAAACCCCCAAAACCCACCCCGCAGATCCGCCACTGCTTAGGCCCGTGGCGGATCCACCATTTTATCAAGGGGGGGGGGGGGTCGAAGCAAACATTTTCTCATCCCTGGTAGGAGGGGGGAGGGGAGAGATTGCACACCGCCAGTCAAACAGAAAGATATAGTAGCCACTTCTCCTGATTTTTCGGGTTTCTTTTCCTGGAAGAATGAAATCAAAATCTTCGGTTGGGGGGGGGGGGGGTCCTTTACCCAGCCAGTGGTTTCATATGAATTTTCCCGCTTCTTTATTTGTAGTGATGTGATAGCTGTCGATTCACATTTATAATTGCATTCATTTTCTTACCTCTATTTTTCATTTTTTGTATTTCTTTCTTATTTTATACTATTATACTGACCTTAAGGGGGGGTTTTGTCCCCCATCCCCCCACCGTGAATCGGCCACTACCCGTGGGCTATCTCTCGACCAGGGCGAACTGGGGCAATGGCGATCAGTCGGCCACTCATAAGAACGGTTGTTGGGGTGGGGGTTTGCGGATTGTGAATTTCGCCCAGAGGTTCATTCAATTTTAGCCTGGAGAGCCCACCTGGGAGAATACTGTGCCGAGCAGTTCTGTTCTCATGCTCATGGGGAAGGAGCGTTTCTCATGAGGGACGGATGTTGCAGTGAGGAAATAGACAATGAAGATGAAGGACTGCCAGACACATGCAACACCAGGTTGCCGGCCCGTTAGTGACTGTCAGCGGATGTACTGACTGCCCACGATGTGGACCACGCGAAAGTGGGCGTTCTCAGGTGAGACTGTCGGTGGCGGACGGGTACTCTAAAAAGAGAATAGAGTTTCACTCTGCATTGGCATCCAAGTACGACAATGAATACTGGACTGGATGTGAAACTGGAAGTTGATGCCGGAACTTGAGAGGATTGAACTGGAGGGACCCAGGAATCAGGATTCGAAAAGCTTGTTGTATGTCCTCTATGAATTCGAGAGTTTGCTCACTGCTCCACAACACAATAAACTCGGGAGCAAAAATTAGAACTCAATAGTTCTGTTCCAACGAGAACGAGATGTTCGGAACAGAAATTTAAGATTATTACATTTTATTGGCTGTTGTCATGGGAACTCTGCTCCGAACATGTTCCAAACACCTTGCCAGAACAAACACCAATTGATGACAACTACGAACAAATGCAAGTACTGGGCTCAATCAGCTAAACTGCCAACAAATCATGAGACGAGAAAGCCCGAGAAAGCTATACAAAAAAATTGAAAAATAGGTTAATAAATTAATTAGTCTGATATTATCCGGACGACGATGGAAGGGCATAGCCCAACACGATTCGAGTTTCGAGAAAAAATGGCTCCCCGGCGGGATTTGAACCCGCAACCTCTGGGTTACCAGTCCAGCACGCTGCCATTTGCGCCACGGAGACGCCTATGGGAGTCGTACATCTAGATAAGATAAATTCGGCGTGGTTTACCGATCAGGAGAAGCGCCTAGAGTTTCGAGAAACAATGGACCTGGGTGGGGTTCGGCTTAGCTTATCCCTCGGAGTACGACTCCCATAGGCGTCTCCGTGGCGCAAATGGCAGCGTGCTGGACTGGTAACCCAGAGGTTGCGGGTTCAAATCCCGCCGGGGAGCCATTTTTTCTCGAAACTCGAATCGTGTTGGGCTATGCCCTTCCATCGTCGTCCGGATAATATCAGACTAATTAATTTATTAATTAAAATACCGGCGACAGATTTATTCATCAATATCCATCGAAAAATAGGTTCTTCAATTCACTCCCACACTGACCCAATGTTGCGCAACATGAATCAGAGAATCCCATTTCCGTTGGGATGCAAAAATACTAACCCGCAACACATGATATTCTAGACACGAAGAGTCGACTCTGCCCCGACTCTGCCGAGACTCACGCGATATTCATTTCTAGACACAAAGATTCTACTCAAAGAGTCTCAGTGTGGACTATAATCTAGACAAAAGAATCAAAAAAAAGAATCTGCAACACATGATATTCAAGCAAAAAAGAATCGACTCTGCCCCGACTCTTTCGGGATTCATTTCTAGACACAAAGAATCGGACTCAAAGAGTCTCAGTGTGTACCAGGCTTAAGATAATTTAGCGTCAATACACCGGGGTGAGAACCGTACCACGTCAAAAACATAACTGAATATACATATTTAAAATAAGATGTTGTAGCTGTAAAGACTCAGTTGATCGGAGTGGATTCCCTTCCATCACACTCTTTATTATGATTATTAAGCTCGAGAAACTTTGGGATCGAGAAAGCTTCCATAAAATGTTGAAATTATGCTTCGCCCCACCTCGGCTAACTCCACCTTCTAGGCCTTTCCTGCCGAATCGAGAAGGAAAAATGGGACATGAAATATCCCAAAGGAAAGCTCATTTTATTACCTATTTGCTTCATAACATTCACTTTGTCGAAATATTGGAGATTTTAAAAGTTACGCCCTGAAATACCGCAAAATAAAATCCAAATACTTCGCTTTTTCGTAGTCTACGCCACTACTTTCCAAACTGTCCCTTAGCTACCCTACATTTTGAGCATAGATTACGAAAGTAGAGACATTGACGAGAATCACAATGTTTGGCTACCCCTTCAGGTGCAGTCAACTGGAAGGAGCGGCGTTCGAAAAATGCATACCATCTTTTTTTTTATGTTTGAAAGGCGACAGACGGTACAGTTCGAGGTTGATACCAATGATAATGCGTGAAACGTAACGTCTTGACACGAAGAAAACATCTCCCGAGGCCAAAATCTAATGTAATTATTTCCCCCTCTAGTTCCACCGGTTTTCATACTTTTGGCATGCAACAGTTTTTTCCCAAAAATTCCACGGAGCATACATCGATAACTGTTAAGCAAATGAAAAAAATTAACAGAGATGATTTTATTGGAAATTATGCGTACTTTAGTTTTGCATTTCGGTGTCTAGGCGCTAACGCTGGGAGTTTCCTAGATATTGGTGAAAAACCGAAAATGGCCGCACATTTCGCGAGTCACGCTCAACTCGAAAACTCGGGAACTTCTGGTCAGGTGACCCCTAGACACCTCCGAACACATTTCGGAAAAGAAAAATTCGTTATGGATTATTGCAGCCTAGAATACGTTCCTTGACTGGACTAAAATAGTATATTACGATCCAAGGGCGGTATAATGATTAATACCGCCCGAGTGTGGTACACTTTTTTTTGTGCAGCCAAAGTTCATAATGATTGTAATAATAATAATAATAATAATAATAACCAATCTTCAAACCTGTCGAAGTGTTCAGAAGCTTTGTGCTATGCACCTATGGAGTCTATGCGACCAATCAAATTAATTCCTTCGAAAAATGAAGCATTTTGGGTAAGTAAATAGATGTCAGACCTACGGAATTGTTCTTTAGAACAAACCAATAGACACGAGTGTATTGGTGGAATACGTGTAGGAGGGTTTTCAATGGAGCCAACGCCATGAAATTGGGTTCTGTAAGTTTCAAATCCATCGTGAAAGGTCTTAAGAAAGAGTTCAACCCACGAAATTACTATTTTAATGACCCAAACCTGTAAAATTGACTTTTTTGATTGAGTCAATTCCGTGAAATTTGATTTCTTAATTTCATTTTATTTACAGGCGTACAACATGGTACACTATGGAAGGTCAATCTCAATAAGAATTCCCTACCGAGGAGTGAGTTCATTTTTGGTCAGTTTAGACAAAACACGACTCGCCACTGATTTGAAAATGTTTGCAACTGCTCGTTGGAAGGTTGGCTTGAATTGCTCTCCAATCGATTTCGGGTCTTTGGTCAGAAGGTCGCCAACACCGCCTGAGAATTGGAAGAAAAAGCCTAGAGAAAGTGAAAAAGAATGTGACGTCAATAAAATGATGGCACACCTTTGGTTGTCGCCTCGAAACTCGCCGTAGGATTTTCACCTTCCCACTGAGTTGTGAGATCTTCTATTTCGTAGTATTTTTTGCCTTTTATTGTCCTGTCGGTGAATTTGATGCTCGCACTGCCCTTGACGCTGCCTTTGTGGGAGGCGATTTTTTGTCCCCCCAAAAATTATTTAATTTGTACCTTTTTCCCCTTCCCCTTAACAGACTCACTTAGTCCAAATTCGGCTAATCCTCGACCATCTGCGGGTAAACCAAGTACTTTCCCAGCCATTTCGTAATCGCCTTTCAGCTCCATATGAGGGGCGGTCGCGTGAACGACAATTTCTGGAAATCTCCCGCTAAAAATTAAATCGTAATTACCTTATTAATTATTTAGAGCCACAAAGAAATTAACAAAGAGAAGAAACAGACTCGACGCGTAAAATTTTCATGTCTTTGATACCCATCAATTCAGCGTCCGTTATCGTCAGATTGAGATGAATCGTGTTCATTCTCTGAAAGAGTTTAACCTCTTTTAATGGGAGTGGATCCAACGGAAGGTTGTCCAAAATGGGATGCCCAGTAATGAGATCGTTGAGTGCCGTTTGAATGGCGGACTTGAGACATTTGGATTGTTTCGGATCGCTCAACTTGCAAACTGACCAGCCTTTGGCTACAAAAAATAATAAATAATGACTAATTAGTTCGTTTAAATATTTTACTGATAAATAAAATGAATCTTACGCAGTTCATAGCCATTTGTGACACAGAGGAATACTGCAATTAAAGCGAACGGAAGCATTGCTGCAGTCACGACTTTTAAAACTTCAAATTGACTGTAATTCGTCTTTTTATACCCCGAAGAAACTCTCCGAGAAAAACTAGAGTCAAAGCTCAATAAAATAGCAGTGACAGATTTTTAATTTAGCCTCGTAAAGAATAATCGCTTTTTATCCTCAAAAGTCGTGCTTTACTTGATGGAATAACATAGAAAGAGCGATTAACAAAGCGCAATAAAGGAAGGGTGAGCTCATAATATTTCACGGTGACTTTAAAAAATGATGCGTCGTAAGCTGTGTCGAAGATGGCATTTATTGATTGGCGTTGTTAACGCCAAAATTCGTCATTTTTCTTAGTGAAAACTTTAGAGATTCAAACATCCGAAGGAAAATCACGGATATCAGAGTGGAAGCCCGAACTGAGAGGCGTCTCTTTTCGGAAATGAACGAAGCGTGACGCTTTTATACGCTTCAGAGGTAAAAGGGGTGGGCACAATACATTAAAAAAGTATTTCAAAAACGAAATAATTTTTAAAAATGATTTTAAATACACAATAATTCTTGGAATGTATTGAACGAGACCGTAAAAAGAGGGGGGGAAACGTTCATAATGTATGTGCAAAAGCATTTGCACTTAGGGATGGACTCTCGCCCGCCCTTAAATTTAGTAGAATGAGCTTCCCCTTTGCCCCTTCTTCTTAAAATAACGCTCCGGGAATTAAAATAGTATACAAATTTATTGTGCAATAATTGTTGTGCGTGTAGGGACTACTTAAAAGTAAAAGAGGGGGGTCCCTATTATTATTATTATGCAGTGGGCCCGAACCCGGCCTCATACGCCATGCCCTTAGGGTCGGACTCGAAATACCTAATGCGGATCCGCAAACCTTGGCATTCACAAACTGAAGGACTCGGACCCCCTCGGGCCTCGAGAATGTGATGCCTGGCAACCTACCTGTCCCGAAAATGCGGAAACGAGTAGCCGCATAGTTCTCACACTCCCCTACAAAGTGCATAGCCAATTCCTCTTCCAACTCGCAGCCCCGACACATCGGGTCTGCCACCCGAGCCGTAGTGGTGCTTACGTAGGCTATAGTGGCCTGTAAACATCCCTACAACTCTCCGCATGCTGCCTCTACTTAATGATAGCAGCCACATCGTCGCCTCCCTGTCCCATTCCCGAATGTACGCCCTCGCATGCCGACAGGCTGATTCCATCTCCTGGTGGCCTCCCTATCTGCCCAATCCTTTATCTGGGTTCTCCCCACAGTCTTGGAAACCGCAATAACCGGCTCAGGTCCCCATACTTGTTTATTTGCCCCCTGTTTCGCCATTTCGTCAGCTTTCTCATTCTCTTCGTATCCCCTGTGTCCAGGAATCCACGCGAGGGTCACTTCATTACCCATTCCCTGTAGCCTTGTGATGCCCCGCCGACAGTCAGCCACCAAGGCCGACTCTACCAGGGCTGCGCCGCTGTCCGCGTAGATCGCCACTTCCCTAAACCTCGCGTGCTTCCTAATTAGCTCCAGGACACAGTCATTTATCGCTACGACCTCTGCCTGAAAAACCGTAGCCAACTTTCCTAGGGGCCTGATTCATGAGACCACGCAAGGTGCTCAAAACCTTCCCCCTCACCAATATCACCCCATCATCCGCAAAGAACTGGCAATAAATACCCTCTCTCTCCAAAACTCGTGTGAGCCCCTCTATGACCAAACACCAGTGCAGGGGGGAAAGACAGGAGCCACTTCCACACCTCCCAGCTCCGCCACCACCCATCTGTTCCGCAGTATCACCTCCACGAACTCTATCAAGACGTTGTTCACCCCAAACTCTCTCAACGCCTCTATCCTGCACTCCCTATAGACATTATTGAATACTCCTTAGTCCTTACACTCCAGACTATCCTCCACCCTGGACTGCAGCGCTTGCAGCTCCGTGTCCGTCGACCTCCCCGCATTATATGCATGTTGATGCTCATGCAAACCTCTCCTAGCAAGCACTTCCTGCCGGATATACAAATCTATGACTCGCTCCAATACTCTTAAGCCTGCACAATTTATACTTATAGGCCTAAAATCCGCCGCGCGGTTACATGCTCTTCCACCACTTTTAGGTAAAAATTTCACTCTTACCCTCGTCCACGCCGTGGGGATTTCCTAATTCGTGACTAATAATCGAGAAAAACTCATATTGTCGACTAAAATGTATGAGTAACGCTTAATTGAGAGTGAGAAAAAGCGCTCATTCACAGTTAAAGTCGAGAAAGTCGCCAATTCGCGAATAAAATTAGGAAAAATAGCTAATTCGCGACCAGAATCTTAATCGGCAAATTCGCGTTCGTGAGCCACGACCACGAACTGGTGTTTTCTCCATTTTAAAAACGATTTAGCGTTTGTTTTTTTCACACTTCAGCGCGCTTCTACTAAATTTCATCGGTGAATTAGCGATTTTTCTTTATTTAAACCGCGAATTCGAGGCATCTCTCAATTTTTGCCGTGAATTCGTTTTTTTTTTCTGTCTTTAGCCGCTATTGACATATTTTCCAAATTTTATCCGTGAATTGTGGCATTTTCTTTATTTCAGACGTGGATTAGTGATTTTTCACTTGTTTTTCAATTGAGCTCACGAAGAAGCGAATTATAGTGTTTTCGTAATTTTAGCGGTGAATTAGCGGTCTCCGTAATTTCAGGCGTGAATTGCTGCTTTTTCTTAATTTTATCCATGAATTTAGTTATTTTTCTCAATTTTAGCCGCGAAGTATCGTTTTACCTTTAGACGTGAATCAACAATTTGTCTAAGCACCGAATCAGCGCAATTTTCGTTCTGGAAGTTTCACATAGAAACCTCAAACCAGCACTTTTTCACAATTTCGGCCACGAATATTACCACTTTCCAACGTACTTACCCAAGAACAGCAAATTAGCGGGTTTTCTCAGTTCAAATCGCCTGTAAGAACCTCCAGACAATGTGGATCAGCGTATTTTCTTTATTTCTTTTTTTAGAATAGACAAAAAACGAGCATCCTCGGCTAAAATTTAGGAAATGCTGATTCCTGGTTTCTGGCGGCTCAGATTCATAACCAAAAAGTTAAAAATTGGCAAAACAACGCTAATTAGTCGCTAAGAAAGCTAATTCGCGGTTAAAATTGAGAAAACCAGCTAATTAGCGGCTCAAATTGAGAAAAGGCGATAGTTCATTATTTGAAAAATGGAGAAAAAGCTAATATTAGCGGCTTTAGTTCACAAAAAGCTCGAATTTGCGGCAAACCACTGATTCGTGGCTAAAATTCACGGGTAAAATCTAATAATTGGCTGATATTTAGGAAAACAGAAAAACACCTCGTGCGTAACCAGCATTTCCTCCTCCCTTCCCCTCCGCCCGCAAAATCGCTGAATTGTGTCTAAAATTGATCAAAATTGATAATTCGAGGCTGAAGTTACGAAAAAAGCTAATTTTTGAAGAAAATTGAGACAAAATCGCGGCTTAAGTTGTGACCAATCGCTAATTCGCGGCTAAAATGTCGTTAAAGTGGTAATTCTCAGCTAAAATTACGAAAAATCGATCATTAATGACTAAAATTTAGAATGAGCTCGTATGCGCGGCTAACTTTGAGAAAACGCCAATGGTCGCGTCGTCAGCTGAAGTTTTAGCTGAAGTGTACGGCACCTCCGACGGCTACTTCCAACGCGTCTGTCATAACTGAGGTGCGTAAGGTGCAGGAAAAGCGAGAACAATGTCTTCTTTTTGTATAATTGTTTTGCATGCCTCAAATTTTTCTTCCATGTTTGGCGTCCAAGCTATATTTTCCTTGCTTCCTTGACAGTTAGGAAGATGGGGATGAACTTGAATGTTAGCCATGTGAGGGTGTAGGTGAACCGTTTGAGTTGATCGACTAATTTCTGTTCGGGGAAAGACTTGATGGCTTCGATTTAACAGGTGGAGGTGATACGCCTTCTACAAATATTTTGTAGCCAAGAAACGAGAGGGAAGACTGGATGAAGACTCATTTGCTAATATTTATTATTATTAGTCCTGCTCCAATCGATTCTTTCAGAATGGTCGCAGGCGGTTTTCTTTCGGGAACACTTGTCAGGCCGGAGAGGGTGTACCCCAAGGATCGATCCTCGGGCCCCTGTTGTTCCTTATCATCATCAACGACCTTCCAGGCGTCCTCAACGCCGCTCTTGGGTGTGTCCTTTATGCCAACGGCATATCAGTCGTATGCCCCTCGTCCGAGGGCGAAGATTCTCGTAGACAAGCGGTGCGGCAATGGTGTAATGCCAACCAGTGGCGTGGGTACGGGGGGGGGGATATGGGGGATAGATCCCCCCCCCCCCCAGAGCTACAAGTATAGGAACGAAGGAGCACAAGTATCATAACGAAGAACCCATAAAATCTCCAAAAATGAGCGTTTCACGTTGAAGTTAGGTTTAGCAGATTTTCTGGACTTATAGCAGCCCGAAAAGGTCCGAGTACGTCCAGCTTTTTCCTTCGACTTCAGACCCAACGCAGTTGTGTACCGAGGTACGGGGGGGAGGGGGGTCCGGGGACAAAAATCGGTAATATTTGTGGCTATAGCTGCTAAAAATCGGTGATTCGCGGTCTCGCGATTCAACTTCCAGACTAGAAATAAGAAAGAAATCGCTGATTCGCGGTACACGGAGACCATTTCTAAATTGTGCAAATCAACGCAAAAGTGTTGTTTATGGGCCAACCCCGCGGTTAAAGTTGAGAAAACACGCTATAATATTGACAAATAAAAGACGCTTTCAGGTTAAAATTGGACAAAAATCGCTAATTTGCAGATATAAAGTTGTGGAAAACGTTAATTCGCGGATACAAAATGAAGAAAATTACTAATTCGCGGCAAAAATTGAAAAAATCACCAATTAGCGCAGCTAAAATTAAGAAAAACGTTAATTTTCAGTTCAAATTGGGGAAAAGTGCTAATTCTCAGTTAAAAATGGAAAAAAATGCTAATTTGCAGCTTAAATTGAGTCAAACGCCAATGCTCGGCAAACATTGACAAAACTCGGTAGGTAATGCACCACGTTGCTAAAATTTAGAAAAAGCGAAAATTCGCTGCCAGTCGTGAAATTTATAATTTTAAAATGATGATTTTTTGACAGAAATGGATGGATAGATGTAAATTTTTTGGTTTGAAAAAAAAAAATTACATTTAAAATTTAAATTCGCATCTTCTGAAGGCATTGTTGTGGCTAAAATTCAGAAAAATGGCAAATTCATGCATGGCTATAGTATAATGTTAAAAAATACGCTAATTCACGGCTAGAACTGAAAAGAAGCAATAATCTATACCTATAAAAGTTATATAGTTTTGCTAATGCTGTGGTAAAATGTGAAAAACCGCTAATTTTCGGGTAATATTTAGAAAATAAAATAAGCCTGGTCAAAATTAAGAGAAAGGTTTATTTTAACCCTAAAAATTGAGAAAATTGCTAATTTGCGGCTAAAAATGGAAAAAAATACGCCAATTTACAGCTGAAATTGCGCCAAACGCCAATTTGTGACTGAAATTGAGAAAATTCGCTAATTCACAGGTTTGAAACGCAGCGATGCATCGCCGCTACAATTAAAAAAAGCGCTCATTCGTGGTTGAGATTGAGAAAAATTCTAATTTGCCCAAAAAACTGAATATACGCCAATTTGCGGATTCTGAAGGCAACTTTTCAGGCTAAAATTGAAAAATAGAGCCAGTGTATGGCAATATGCGATGAAACTGCTAATTCGCGAGTAAACTGAGAAAAATCGCTCATGCATTGCGTATGGTGAACCAAAGACATCCTAATTCGTTAAAAGTGCCCCTATTTTCCGAATAATATTGTACGAAATACTTAAGAAAAACGTTAGTTTCCAGCTAAAACTGAGAAAAGTGCTAATCCCCTGGAAAAAAAAAATTAAAAAATCGGTAATATGCTGCTAAAATTGAGGAAAACGCCAAAACTCGTGGATAATTAAGAAACATCGCTCACGGGATAAAAACGATACTTTGCTGCTAAAGTTGAGAAAATGCGCAAATTCATGGTTATGGGAGGGGGTGGGGCAAAACCGCTAATCTGCGGCTGAAATTGAGAAGAACGATACACTCGGCCAAAATTGAGAAAAGCGCTAATTTGCGGGTAGAGTCTAAAAATCGCCCCTAACTGAGAGATTGAGGGTTATGATGAGGCCAGCTTCAGGTCCAGATTCAAGAGTGTGCTGACAGGGTAGAAAGATGACTAAAATGTTAAATTACCCCCCTCCCCTCACCCTTACGAGATTTCAATCTGATCCTCCTCCATTCCCCCCCTGGACAAATTCCTACCTACGCCCACTGATGCCAACGGCTTCTCTCTCAATGACAGCGAAACGCAAAGTCTGAAATTTCGCTCGGGTAACTGTGCCGCTGACGGTGGTGCGGCCCACGACGTCTTGGGTTTCGTTTTCTGGGCTCGTCTTTGAGCTGGAGGGACTACATCGAAACTTTATCGGGAAAATTAGCCAAGGGACTATTCATTTTGAGACGACTGAAACTCTCTGTGGACTCAGCAACTCTTCAGACCGCTTTACTTCGCTTACTTTCATAGCCATCTATCCGTACGGAACGCCGATCTGGGGCAGTTCCGTATCGGTAAAGATAACAGTGCAGAAACGTGCACTTAACGATGGTATGTGGCCGGAAGCCGAGGCAATCGTGCCTCATCGACCGCAGGATGTCTTGACGGTCCCGGGACTTTACGTGTTTCAGTGCGTTCGATACGCCAGGGAGTCCTCGTGTTCTCTACACTGAGTCAGTAGCACTCCTACCACGCGGGAGGTAAAAACCTCTCCCCCCACACCACACAAGTATTGAAAGTTGTCTCTGGATTGGTGAAACACAATAATACGTTTGTTTGTTTTTTTTAGGCGTCAATTTTTTTCCCTTCGAAGATCTTTAATTTTTTGTTGTTTTGGGCAGTACATTGTTTTTGTCACTCCACCGTCTGGGTTTTAGAAATAACCCTTCCCCCACTCATACTTCGTGACGCAACGAATGCCTTCTCCGCCATTATTAAATCCCAGATTAACGTGATGGATCTTTAAATTATTCTGACAATGATGACCCAATTGTATTAGTGCCATTAGTCGACGCTGAGCTGACAACGGGTTAATTCCCTTTCAAAGCGAAAAGTGTATATGTATATCTTTGGGTACAATCTTCTTACCAACATCCAAACCCAATTTTTCATCGACTTTTACTTTTTATGAACCCAAAAGCAAGGGTATAAAAGGCTTGGAAAAAGAAAATCGCATTGCAATCACTGTTGTATAATTTGTAAATTACTTGTTGGTGAAAACAACCTCTTTGAGATATAAAGTGAAACCAGCATCGCGCTACGGTAACTTGTAAAAAGAAGTTTTCTCCGTGGGTGAAAGTCAATAGATCTGGATCTGCTCCTAATATTTCAATTTTTCAAAAATTCCTTTGATATTTGACTTTTGCCGCTAAACTTCAGGCTTCAAACATCGACATTAAAGCTGGGAAATATCACGAAACGCGTCTGTTTTAATGAACGCAATCCCTCCGGTGGCCGATAATTAGAAAGGCAATCGCTAGTACGTCCCTCTTGCCGACGCTTACACCCATTTTTCGTTCATTACATTTTCCCCATCCCCCTCCCCCCCCCGCCGTGTGACAAAATGTAATTTAATAATAAACCGGATGGAAAAGGGGAGGGGAGTCGTCGTCGGAGTTCGTATATAAACTCTCTCTCGACCACCGCGAAACTGTGGGAGTGTTATTATCATTCACCACCAGCTCATTACAGCTAGATTAGTAGGCCTCCCCCTCCACCATGAATACCCAGCAGACCCAAACAGTTGAAAAGTGGACATTCCTCGGTTTCCCCTTTGGCTTCAATTTCTAACTAGATTTCGTTTACACCGAATGACACATTTTCAAACCTTCGAAACTTTGTGTTTCATTCCAACTGTCTACTCCCTTTATTTTAAACAGTTTTGAGGAAAGTTTGATGAAACTGCTAAACACATAGAGTTTCACGATCCTTTTTATTTCCTTTTATTGTGTTTTCTCTACTTAATTTACTTTAAAAAAAAAAAAAAATTGAAACCGCAATTCTTGGGCGAGAACAATTACGAAAAAACGACAATGTTCTTTTTTTGTGAGAAGTTTTTTTTTTTTAATGTTACCTCCACTCGAATTTAGACAATGGATGTGTTTGCTGTTATAGGAGGACGCGGTAAAAGGCAATGGGGCACTCAGGAAGCCGAGCCCAATACAAAATGTTTCGATTTTCGATTGTACTAATAGCCCCCAACTTCCGTTGCTATTGGTTTTCCGTAGAGACTGAAAAAAAAAAGAAAAAAAAGGAATGTCAAGTCAGCTATTTACTGTAGATTAAGAGAAGGGAGGAGAGTCGTTTTTATGGGGGGAGGGGTTTCTCATCATTCCGTTTTGAAGAGGGCAATTTCAATTTGATTGAAAGGGGCTTGGTACAATTCGATGAAATGTGGGAGGAAAGAGATAAAACAAAACTATTTTTCCAGGATTTTTTTTATTCGTTTTCTACACGAAATCTATACTTGAAAACTTGAAAAATATAATATTTCGGAGTATTTGTAATCAATTTTTCTTTTTCAGTAGCAAGTGATCACAGGGCCGTTTTTAGCCCTCTCGGGGCCCCTAGGCGAGACCTATCGCGGGGCCCCTCAGTGGTGGCGGGGGGGAGTATGAGGGATGTGATATATATTCTGGAAAAACGAATAGGAAAACGAATTTTGTTGTGCCGTTGTCAAGTGCCGTACACAGAAAATCGCTCTGCCAAAAAAGTTGAAAATAAGTGGTAAAAAGAGTTGAAAAGGAAGTGATTTGGTGTGGAAACACATTTGGGAGTGGTCCCGGACCGCGTTTCGGTTGAATTTCGGCGCAGGCAATTATTCTGCTGTTTAATTTGCAAAAATTTGTGTTAAATATGGTCACCGGGGTGTCGTCAGTGTAACCGGAGGATGTTATAATGTCTCAGGACGAATCTATAAGTGACATCTTCAATCAAACGCCTCGCCGTGTGGTATGTCGAGGGTGTGGCAGAGACTTCATAAGCTTGAACGGTCACCTGAGATGGTCCTCGATTTGCCGTGCAGTAGTGGAAAGCCAGGACCATCAGGCTGTCGGCAGTCAGGACTCTCAAGAAGAGCAGACGACGGAAAAACTGGCCAGTGTATATGGGTCACAATTTGTTCATGGACCCGGTGAAAGAGCTGATGTTAACTGGGATAGAAGATGGAAGAAAGTAATTCAGTTGCAGGGCAGACAGTATGACTTACCGGGAGGATCATCAGGTTTTGTGGACTTGTTAGCACAGGAGGTTGAAAAGCTGAGGGTGGATGATGCTCCATCAGAAAGGGTCCTTGTTTATTTGGCTGTAATGCTCCAGAGGGACAAAATGGTGAAGCAAGTTAAGGACATTAGAGTTCTCTTGACCCGAAGAACTCAGCTCTGGTTAGATGGTGAATTTGACATACTAATTGCCGACGCACTGAATGCAGACAAGAAACTAGGTATTCGGAAGCAACGCGGCACCCCAAATGAAAATCAGACAGTAAAAACATTTCACCGCTTTATGCTACGAGGAAAAGTGCGGGAAGCTGTTCAGTGGTTAGAGGAAGCGGCACAACCTCTGTGTTGCAACCTGACTCACTAGTGGATTCTGAAGGAACAACAGTCATGCAAGAACTCAAAAAAAAAACATCCAGAACCCTTGATTCCCGAATCTAGCCTAATGGAGTTCCCCGAGGGACAGGAATTACCTCCGTTACTGCCCCCACTGATTACGGCTGACCTGGTGGAGAAAGTAGCGAGAAAGCTCCATGGCGGAGGTGGACCAAATGGGACAAGTGCAGAGCAGTGGGTTGACTTCCTATTAAGGCACGGTAGGTCGAGTATACGCCTAAGGGAAACCGTGGCTGCTTTGGCGTGCCGGCTTAGTGCCGAAGATGTCCCATGGAGTTCAATTCGAGCACTAATGGCTAGCAGAATGCTGGCTCTCGATAAATGCCCAGGCGTGCGACCGATTGGTGTTGGAGATTGCCTTAGAAGAATCCTCTGTAAATGCATGGCCTTAGTTGCTGGCGACGAAGTTACGGAGGCCTGTGGAGGTAGACAACTCTGTGGAGGTCTAAGTGCTGGGATTGAAGGTGGAGTGCAGGCAATGGATGCCTTGTTTCAGGAACGGTCTGTGGCAGGTTCTAAATGGGGGATGCTAATGGTTGACGCAAAGAATGCATTTAACTCAATGAACCGGATTGTGGCCCTTTGGCAGGCTCGCCGCTTATGGCCACGCTGTGCAAGATTCCTCTACAATACCTACCGTGGACATGCAGAATTGGTGTTCCGTGGCACAGAAGAGCGAATTCTCAGTAGAGAGGGAGTCACCCAAGGGGATCCGTTGGCCATGCTCTTCTATGGACTTTCGACGCTGCCAATCATCGACACACTCCGGGATCCAGAAATTCAGCAATGCTGGTATGCTGACGACTCTTCTGCGCAAGGCGGCCTACAGAACCTGAGAACTTGGTGGGCCAGACTGAATGAGGTGGGTCCGCACTTCGGGTACTTCCCACAAGGTAGTAAGTCGTGCTTACTGGTACACCCGGATGATAAAAGCGAAGCCGACGGGATTTTTAAAGATACTGGAATCAAGATAGTCACAGGCCAGCGGTTTCTTGGAGGGTATATTGGTACAGAGGAAGGGAAGCAACTCTATCTCGAGCGAAAAATTGACAGTTGGACGAGCTCAGTGAGAAAATTGGCAGCTGCCGGAGAATCTCAGCCACAGTCGGCCTACGCAGCCTTCACCAAGTCTCTTCAGAACCGGTGGACATTTGTACAAAGAGTTTTGGACAGCGCCGATCAGGCCAATGAACCATTGCGCCAATGTATTCAGGCCGAATTTGTTCCCAAGATTGTTGGCGAATCAACCTCGATTTCAACAGAAGAAAATGACTTGTTCTCGTTGCCAGTCTGCAAAGGGGGGTTGGCGATAAGTGACCCAGTCAGAATGGCCAAATTGTCGTATGAAACGTCGAAGGCATGCAGTGTGGAACTGACAAGAGCCATCAGTTCAGGGGGCCTATTCTGAGTTGTCGGGAAGAAATGCCGCAAGTGCGGTTGCTATGATGGGATAATGTTATTTCTTATTCAGCGTTCTTAGATCCCGCTTGTGGGATTTTATCCCGACAACTCAGAATAGGCCCCCAGGTGGGGAGTTGAATGCAGCTGAACATTTCTCAAAGTCAATCGCCGCAAAGAAAGAAGCAAGACAGAAAAGGGATAAGTTGGAGGACGCTCTATTGGAGCATACACTGGCACTGTTCTCCCCTGGCCGAAGGAGAGCTATTGAGAGATCGATAAAGGCCAAAACACAGAGTAATGCTTCAGGTTGGCTCTCGGTCGTGCCTTTACAAAAGCATGATTTCGATCTGTCACCATACGAGTTCAAAGACGCAATCGCCATCAGGTACAAAAGGGAGTCATTCAAGATGCCTAAAACGTGTGATGGATGTGGCAATAGTCAGTTCACACTGGAACACGCGTTAGACTGCAGAACAGGAGGCCTGGTCACAAGACGCCACAATGAGGTCCGGGATGTACTGGGTGAACTGATGGCAACAGCATGGGGCAACTGCGTGAAGGAGTCAATCATAAGAGAGGCTTCAAATTCAATTTCAGCACTGCGTGGAGATTTAGCGTGCCGGGGGGTCTGGGAGCCACGGAGGGAGGCGTTGTTTGACGTCCGTGTCGTAGACACTGACGCCCCCTCTTACGGCTCCCGGTCTGTCTCGGCGGTTTTGTCCAGCGCTGAGCAGGAAAAAATGAGGAAATACAACAGTGTGGCTGAAGATCGACATGCAACATTCACGCCACTTGTATGCTCCGCAGATGGAATGTTCGCCCCCCAGATGAGTGTCTTCATCAAGGTATTAGGAGAACGGCTGGCATCGCCCTCAGTCAGCGGTAAGAGGTTGGATGCGGGCTAGGATCTCACTAGCAATTCTCCGGGCGTCGAGCATGTGTCTGAGAGGCACACGGAAGAAATGGAGATCTGCAGAGCTCGGCTTTGGCGATGGTGCAGCTGCTCAGCTGGGAATGTGAAAGTTGAAGGTCGTGCATTTCGATGAAGAACCCATGCAATTTTTGTTATAAATTAGTGTATTTTTGTTATTAGTTTGTAAAATTCACTGTTTTGTCAAATAAATTGCAATTACGGAATAAATTTTAACTTTAGAAAATTTATCAAACGGGTGTTATTCTTTCACAAAGTTCTAAAGAAGTAAAACAAAACTATTTATCTAAAACACAGCTATGACATTAGGTAACTTAATTCACAATGTTTGTGACGTTGACAAGGTATCATTCATCAGACTAGAGATCATAACTGGAATCCGACTAAAAACAACAAGAACTAGAACGAAAAAAACAACAAACAAACAAAACAAATAACCAACGAGAGAATAATAGGAGTTGATTTGGTGCTTTCGTTACTGGAAAGCCACCTTCCTAGCTTTGGCGTTTGCAAAAACCTGAATCAAATCATCCATGTCCAAATTATGCGCGATTTCATTTTCGATGGAAAGGATGGCCAGCGAAGAGAGTTTTTCCTGCGACAGAGAATTTCGAAGGTACGTCTTTATCAATTTAAGCTTGGAGAAAGATCTCTCGCCACTGGCCACAGTCACAGGGACTGTGAGTAAAATTCTTAAGGCAACCCACAAATTGGGGTAGAGGTTTTCCAAGGATAGTAAAGAAAGGAGGTAGCGCCGTAACTGATGGGCGAGGGGGATTTCCCCCCAAATGTCGCGTCACTCAGATGGACCCCCCACTATGTCATCCAAACGTGATTGATGGTTGATTGAGGCTCGAAGCATTGCAGAAAATTATTCCTTTATTTTCCGACTCCGCTCTAGCGTAACGTGGCAGGGGCAAGGGGGGCGGACCGCCCCGGGCCCCCGTTCGGATGGGGCCCCTGAAAAGTTTAATGATGAAAAAATTGCGATTTTTAAGTCGAACGAATGGCTTAACTCGCCTGTAAAATTGAGAAAAACGCTGATTCGCGGCTGAAATTGAGAAAAATTGCGGCTATTAATATTGAGAAAAAGCGCTAATTCATAGCTAAAATTGAGAAAACGCGTAATTGACGGATTCTTGGGGTAACTTTGCGAAAAACTTCAATTTTTTTATTGAATGATAAAATTAACTTTAGATATAAATGGTTTTGTTGGGTTGAACATTCTTTTCAATTTTATTGCTTTTGCCAACTAGTTTCTTCGACTAGTACCTTCACAATGCAATGAGACAAACGCTGATTCGTTGAATTAGAGAGAAAAATTAGTTGAGAAACGCCATTTTGCGGAAAGAATACACAGAAAGTGATAATTTGCAGCTAAAATTGAAAGGGATAAACGCATAATTGATCAAAACGAGTTCTTTCGGCCCAAAAATGGAGAAAAACGCTAATTCGCGGCTAGAATTGTGATTAAGCGCAACAATATGCGACTTTAAAACTTAAGAAAAAGTCTAAGTTCACAGCTGACATTGAGAAAACGCAAAATCACGAATTCTTGGGGCAGAATCGGGACTGACATTGGGAAGAAGTACTAATTCACGCGGCTAGAACTGAGAAAAGCGTTAATACAAGGATATAAAAGAGAAAAAAGAGAATTAATGTCCTAAAAATGAAGAAACACGCTTCAATTTAGCAGCATTAAAAAATTGAGAAAAAGCGCGAATTCACAGCTGAAAGGGAGAAACGCCAACTCATGGATTTTCAGGGCAACATTGGGACTGAAATTGAGAAAAAGCGCTAATTCACGAGTGAAATAGACAAAAACGCGAATTCGCGTCTAAAAGTGGAGGAAAACGCTAATTCACACTAGTAAAGTATGAAAAATTACTATTTCACGGATGAGTCAAGAAAAAGCGCTAAAAAACACAGCTAAAATTAAGAAAATGTGCAAATTATCTGCTAAAATTGAGGAAAAAACGCAAATTCACAGCAGAAAATGAGAAAACGCCAACCCGCCGATTCATGGGGGCAATTTCGGGGCTGAAATTGAGAAAAAAGCGATGATTCACGCGGCTACAAGCTAAAACTGAGAAAAACGCTAATTCACGGATAGAAAAGAGAAAAACGCTGATTCGAGTCTAAAAATAGAGAACACGATATTCACGGCTAAATTTGGCAGCTTTGAAAATTGAGAAAAAGCGCGAATTCACACCTAAAAACTGAGAAAACGCCAACTCTGGGATTCTCGCGGCTGGGACTGAAATTGAGAAAAAGCGCTTGATTCATGGCGTGAAACCGAGAAAATCGCGAATTCGCGTCTAAAACTGAAGGAAAACTCTAATTCACAGCTGAGGTAAAGAAAATTGCGATTTTACGGATGAAATCGAGAAAAGACGCTATAATTCGCAACTAAAATTAAATAATGTGCTCATTTACTGCTAAAATTAAGGGTAAAAAAGGCTAATTCACTGCTGAAACTGGAGAGAACGCCAACTCGCAGATTCTTGGGGAACTTTGGGAATAAAATTGAGAAAAAGCGCTGGAAGCGCTATTAACTCGTGGGTAAAATAAAGAAAAACGTGAATTCGCGTGGGTAAAATTGAGAAAACACGAATATGGCGTTTAACATGGAGAAAAAACGCGAAAGCACGGCTAAAATTTAGAAAACGCCAACCTGCAGATTCTTGGGATAACTTCAGGAATAAAGTTGAGAAAAAGTGCTAGATCAAGTGGCTAAAAATATGGAAAAATGCTAATTCGTAGGTAAAGTTTAAAAAAACACGAATTGGCGTTTAAAATGGAGAAAAACGCTAATTTACGGATAAAATTTGGAAAAAGCACTCAAATGCTACATCAACGTTAATTCATAGAGCTGAAATTAAGAAAACTCCAACTCACGGATTCCTGAGGCAAATTCAGGAATAAAGTTGAGAAAAATCGCTAACTCAAGCGGCTAAAACTGTAAAAAAAGCGCTGATTCGCGGACAATAGATAGAGAAAAATACGAATTGGTGTTTAAAATGGTGAAAAGCACCAATTCACGACTTACATTGAGAAAAATTGTTAATTTACGGATAAAATTGGGAAAGAGCACTCAAACGCTATCTAATTTGCGGATTCTTGAGGCAACTTTCGCGGCTAAGAGCTTACAAAAAGCGCTGATTCGCAGCTAAAAATAAAAAATGAGCTAATTCGCGGATAAAATTGAGAAAAAGAGACAATTCGCAGGTAAAATGTGATAGTAGAATCGAGAAAAAACGCTCTTTCGCAGTTAAAATTGAGAAAACGCACATACATTTTGGAGGCAATTTAGAAAAATTTGTACTTGAACGCCACTAAAAAGTATATTTCTAGTTTAATTAGAGGCTAAAGGGCCTCCTAGAAATTTCCGCCCCCGGCCACGATAGCTGTTGTTTCGCCACTGCGTTTTCCGGTGGCGGTTAGAGCTTTTTGGGGTTGGTTGGACCTTCGCTGTGTTCCGTGCTTTGCTTGGGGCTTTTCTGTGGTTTGAAGCTACACTCTGGTTTGGAGCTTTTCTCAATTTGAGCAACAGATGAGCACCTTTTCTCAATTTGAATCGTGATCGGGTGGTTTTTTTTGTTCCCCCTCCCCCCCATTTCAGTCGCGAAAGGCGAAGACGAGGGCTCTTTTTTAGCCGCGAATTATAGGGCTCTTTTTTAGATTTTAACCACACATCAGCGCTATTTCAAGTGTCGACCGCTAAAATTAGCGATTTATATCTCTCATGTTAGCCATGAATTTAGCGTTTTTTTTCCTCGATTTTAGCCGGGGGGACCGCCCGTCAGCGTTTTTCCCCATTTAAGGCGCTAATTAGCGCTTTCCTAAATAGTTGGCCGTGGACCTGGCCGGAAAATAGTACATCGGCGCTTTTTCTAAATTTTTGCGGCGTAGTTGCCTTGCCAAAAACAGCACACATTAGCGTTTTTCCCCTCAAATACCGCGAATTTTCGCGTTTTATCAATTTTAGCCTCCCCTAACAGCACAAAATTCACGGCAACGTCGTAGTTACGTTAAGCTCCAGAACACAGCCAAGCTCCTAACCACAGCAAAGCTCCAGACCACAGCAAAGCTTCAGACCGCAGCCAAGCTTCTAACCACACTAAAGTAGCTGACTACAGCTAAGCTCCATACAACAGCAAAGCTCCAAACCATAGCGTAGCTCCAACCAAAGCAACGTCTCAACCACAGCAACGTCTCAACCCTGAGCAAAGGTCCAACCACACTTCGATGTAAAAAAATGGGAAAATCGAAGTCCATGCGCGCCGTTCTTGGAAAAAGATGCGGGCACGTGCCAGACTTAAATAAGAAGGAAAAACCCGCTCATTTTCGGCAAAAATTGGGCAAAAAAACACCAATTCGTGGTAGTCTGGAGGCAACATTGCGATTTAAATAGATAAGTACAGATCTGACGTGCGGCTAATGTTGAGAGGGCGCGCTAATGTTCCAGTAGAGGGGCAAGCCTGAGGCTAAAATTGAGTAAATGCGCCAATTCGTGGTCAAAATTGAGAAAAATCTCAAATTCGCGGCTAAAATTGTTTAACTATGGTTTGGAGCTTTGCTGTTGTTTGGAGCTTTGCTGTGGTTAGGAGCTTTGCTGTGGTCTAGAGCGTCGCTGTGGTCTAGAGCTTTGCTGTGGTTAGAATCTTTGCTGTGGTATGGAGCTTTGCTGTGGTCTGGAGCTTTGCTGTGGTCTGAAGCTTTGATGTGGTCTGGAGCTTTGCTGTGGTCTGGAGCTTTGATGTGGTCTGGAGCTTTGCTGTGGTCTGGTGCTTTGCTGTGGTTAGGAACTTTGCTGTGGTCTGCTGCTTTAGTGTGGCTAGGAGTTTTGCTGTGGTTTGATACTTTGCTTTGTTTGGGACTTTGCTGTGGTTTGGGGCTACATTGTGGTTAGGAGCTTGGCTGTGGTTTGGAGCTTTGCTGTGGTTTTGAGCTTTCCTGTGGTCTGGAGCTTTGCTGTCGTTGGGAACTTTGCTGTGGTCTGCTGCTTTAGTGTGGATAGGAGCTTTGCTGTGGTTTGATACTTTCCTTTGTTCGGGGCTCTGCTGTGGTTTGGAGCTACACTGTGGTTCGGGCTTGGCTGTGGTTAGGAACTTTGCTGTGGCCTGGAGCTTTGCTGTGGTTCGGAGCTTTGCTGCGGTTTGATACTCCGCTTTGTTTGGGGCTTTGCTGTGGTTTGGAGCCACACTGTGGTTAGGAGCTTGGCTGTGGTTTGGAGCCACACTGTGGCTAGGAGCTTGGCTGTGGTTCGGAGCTTTGCTGCGGTTTGATACTCCGCTTTGTTTGGTGATTTGTTGTGGTTTGTATAGCTTTTCTATGGTTTTTCTGGTATTTTGTGTGATTGGAGTTTTTTTTTGGCCATTTATTGTGGTTTGACATTTTTTTGAAATTGGTATGCTTTGCTGTAGTTTGGTGCTTTGCTGTGGTTTGGAGCTTTGCTGTTGTTTGGTGTCAATTTTTCTTAATTTTGAGAAATCTCGAGGTAAAATTTAGCCCAGGGTCGGTTTTAGGCCTCCGTGACGGGTGTAGCGGCAAAATGTGTTCTCGCCTTCCCCTCCCATCACACTTATCCTATATTCGCGTAATTTCTTCTTCTTTTTAAACAAATTTGCCTGTAATTTCACTGTCTCTGTTTCCCAAAAACCGGATTTTGTTTGGCAGTGTCCGATATCTGCTCAACAATCTGGGCGAAATTGGTGTTAGCGATTTGATTGAAACAAAAAATTTGTGAATACGGCCCCAGGATCCAGAACATTTCACCTAAAACCAGATATTTTAGCTAAATATCTCATAAAATCTGATCCGAAACAAATCCTGCACGTTTGGCTCTTTCTGAAACCAATTATAACGCAGTTGAGTCTATTTTGAATTTTTGAACCCAAGTTTCGACCTCTCAAAACCTAATTTTACGCATTTGGCTCGTTCAAATTCAAATTTTAGGGATTTTTGATCTCTCAAGTACAAAATTTCACTGGTTAGGCTCTTTCAAAACCCAATTTCGGCGATTCCCGATTTATGATAGAACGAATTGGCTTTTCAGACGACAAAGACCAAATTTATGAATTTGGGTACCTCAAAAAGCCAAATTTTGTTATTCTGGCTTTTAAAAACGCTGGTTACTCGGATTTCCAAACGGAAAACCTCCGTATTCGTCTCCTTCAAATCCCAATTTTAGGCAATTTTGCTCTTTTAAACTCAAATTCCACGGTATGTGCTCTCTCAACAGCAAAATTTCGTGGGTTTGGGTCTTTCAAACTTTCAAATTTAATGATTGAATTTGCCTCCACAATCCAGTTGTCTCAATTTCTGCTGTGAATGAGCTCTTTTTTCGTAATTTTATCCTCGAATCAGTGCTTTTCTCGATTTAATCCACCAATTATCAATTTTTCTCAATGTTACTCGTGTTTTATAAGCGCTTTGTCTCAATTTTAGCCGCTACTAGCGCCTTTTCTTTTTTATTTCTGTGAATTAGCCATTTTCACAATTTTTGCAGAGAATTAGCTATTTATCCTTATTTATAGCTACGAATTAACGTTTTTGCTCAATTTTTGACGGGAATCAGCTGTTTTTTTTTGTTTTTTGTTTCAATTTTAGTCGTAAATACGCGTTTTCTTAATTTTATCCGCGAAGTGGTGTTTTCTAAATTTCTCTATGAATGACCGCTTTTCATACCTTTTAGTCGAGAATTTGGGGGTTCCTCGATTTTTGTCACGAATCAGCAATTTTTCCAGTTTTAGCCATGAATTAGCACTTTATCTCAATTTCAGCCGCAAAATGGCCGATTTTCAAATCGTGAATTGGCGTTTTCTCAATGTTGGCTGTGAATTTTTAGCAAATTCGTCTCATTTTTAGCCACGATAATACAGCTGAAAACAGTGAATTTTTTATTTTTCAGTTTTATCTACGAATGAGTGCTATTCCTCAATTTTAGCCGCGAATTAGCACTTTTTAATCATTTTAGCCGAGAGTCAGGGTTTATCTCTGTTAGCTATTAGCGCTCCTCGCTCCTTCCTCGTTAAGCCATACTGGCTCCGAAGCCTTTGAAACAAATCAAGTTCAAAACCTTAATCATTTCATTTTACACCGTGTAGAGGGTCATGCCTACCCCTCATCCTATAGCTTTTAGATAGACGTGTGAAAAGTCCTATCTCTATTTTCATTAGTCCTATAGGACGAAGCTTTGCTTTCTCTTCTCCATTCATCTTTTTGTCTTCACCGTACCCTTTTGTCAGATTTTCTCGATTTTCCCAACCACTATGTGTATACCTACTACTCAACGCTCAATCCTTTCCATTGTGCCTCATCCCACCATCACTGTAGTTTTGAAAACCGCCGGGTAAAATGAAAATAATCTTGCTCTTGATCAATGTTAAATGTGTCAAATTTTAACGAAAATGACAGGCAGTTTATTCATTCAAAACTCCGCCGCTTTATGGGAACTCCTTTTGAAACGCTGTTCAAATGATACACATTTGACTATAATCTCGCTAAACATCTGTTTCACCTCTATACCTGTGTTTTAATTACGGAAAGGTGATGACGCTGAGTGATCGAGACACCTGTCTTTTTCTCACAAACTAAAATCTTCCCCCCTCATTCTTACTAGGCTGTACCTATTCATTAAATCAGGCCAAACTCATCAATTAATGGATGGAGTAAACGTATAAAAGAGGTATTTATTTCAAGCTTTATCGATTTTCAAAAGAAGTTGATAATTTCTGCAGACTCCCAATAGAGAGAACTAGAATGTCTCCAGAATGTTCAATCCTTTTATTTATTTATTTATTTATTTTACATTCCAGTTCGATCTCAGTCTTTTGCTCGGAGTACAGCATTCTTTTCAGGCGTACTGTCAAAAGGTGGAAAACTCCATGACTTTTTCATAGCTTGTGCCTTTTTCCTGTTCAGGTGCATAGAAATAGCTAACAGAACGTACAAAAAAGTTGGATTTCATTTTTATTTTTCGTGTTTACGCCTTTCTTTAACCTTTCAATAAAATTCGCTTCCTGTGTATGTGTGTGGGAGCGGGTGAGGGGGTTTATCCGGTCACTTGCAAACGAAGGTTTGATTCCACAATTGCTTAAATTCACCCCGAAACTGCACTGATCAAAACTTTATATTTTTGTCTCCCAAAAAAACGAAAAACCCCAAAATATTACGATTCTGTCAGTTTCATCAAGGCCTTAAATTCTCCAGTTTCAGGAGCGAAACATTTCAGTACCAAAACCCACATTTAAACTCATTAGAAACCGGCTGATCGTTTCGAATTTTCGATACTAGGCGATTTGTGTCCTTCTGGCTCCGAGTGTGTGCCCCCCCCCACCCCGAACGGTCCACAGATTTATTGTAAAGCCATGTTCAAGTTCTAATTTCTTAATTTTTTTTTTTCAGGTAACGATCGTGTGCACTGTACTGCCATTCCATTGTCCCTTGACCGCCATAACGTGGTATGTATTCAGTCTGGTATACAAACCTTTAGTTTCTGTAAGTTCTTACGCGGCTAAAATTGAGAAAAAGCGCGATTTCATGGCTATAATTGAGAAAGAACGCCGATTGAGCGGCTGAATTATTGAAAAAAGCATTAATTAGTGGCTAAAATGGAGAAATAGCGATCAAAGGAAACGCTAATTCATTCGTCCATGAAGAAAACTTGAATGATGCACGGCTTAAAGTGACAGAATCGCAATTTCGAGAAAAATGTGCCAATTCGTGGCTAAAATTGAGGATAAGCTCTAATCAGCGACCGAAAATGGAGGACATAAATTTGAGCCCCTAATCAATTCATTAGCAAATGTACACCATTTCAGCCACTAATTAGCGCTTTTTCTCCATTTTATCCGCTAATAGACGCTATTTCCCAATTTTAGTCATGAATTAACGCTTTTTCTCAATTTTAGGCACGAGTTAGCGATTTTCTGTGGATTAGCCGCAATTTTGTTGTTAACTCACCTCTTCGCGAATGAATTGGCGTGTTCTTAGTTTTAGAAAACGAACGATCGCTTTCTCTCGATTTTGCGATTTTCCGTGCAATAGCCGCGATTTTGTTCATTTTTATTTTTTTCGCGGATTGTTGTTTCAGTTGACGAATGAATTGGCGTGTTCTTGATTTTAGAGGCAAACGATCGCTCTTTCTCTATTTTAGCCGTCAATTAGAATTTTTTTTCTCAGTTTTAGCCGCGACTTTCCACTTTTTCTCAACTTCAGCCGCGAATTTGGTGTTTTCCCCCAGTTTTAGCCACGCAGTAGCACTTTTTTTTCAAATTTTTACCGCAATGTTGCCTCCAAAAACCGCGGATCATCGTCTAAACTTGCAATTCAGTTTTAGAGTAAAATCTTCAATTTTGGGTTGAAAACGTCTGTTACATTAACGTGTCTCAGGCAAGACGTTAACAATTCGGACTCCCTGCACTGGAGGACTGAGCCTTTCGTACAAGCAGCAATATTTCTGGGGAAAAGTTTTTGAACAGAAAATAGTGAATAGAAGGCTCCAACGAAAGTTTCCCAGCGGAAATGTTAGTTTTGGACGAAATTTAACCTTTTTTGTACGATTTGAATCGCCAAATTTAACCACCAGGTCTCTTGCTGTCATCTATAGGGTTCTGCCCACCCCAGACTATGCTTGGAGGGCGCCCCTGCCAGAAATTTGCTATTTCGTGAAACTAAAGACCAAAAAGTATATTTAATAAGATTATTTAGACCAGAAACTTGTTTTTTTCCAGAGAAAAAAGACCAGAAACTTGTAATGTCACGAATATTGAGCCAGAAAACTTCCAATTGCGCGGATATTTAGCTCGAAAATGTTGCACTATTGTGGTTGTTCGTCAGACTTTGGGCGATATCTTGACCGGGTTTCGCGGTCACTAAAAAGAAACCCCGAAATTTGATGAAGTCTCGTGAAAATAAAGACAAGAAACTTGCAATTTCGCGAAAATTTATAGCAGAATTTACTACCAAAGAACTTCCAATTTCGCGAATATGTAGCTCTGTAGCAGACTTTGAGCGCTGTCGTAGCCGGCTAGCCTGGGCTCCGTGGCTGCACTTTCAAAAAATCCCCCAAAACTTGCCATTTCACGAATATTTAAAGACCGGATAAACTAGCGATTTGACAATTTTTTCGACCCGCAGTTTATTGCGGTGATGAAAATAGTTTTGCAGTTGTTTATCAAGTTTTGGACGCTCGCTCGATCGCTGAAACTTGGGCCTGAAATTTACCATTTCGGCGAATATTTGGCGATGGAACTTCCAATTTGTTATCAGGCTCTGGGCTCTGTTAGGACCGGCTAGCCTCAAAGCCTGCCGTACGACCGCCACGACTGAAAACTTCCAATTTTGCTTCAATTAACACCCGAACACACGAAACACTTCAGCTTGCTAAGTATTTCGCTGCAATTACCCGAATTAGAGAAACTCACAAAATATTTGTCTCTAAATATTGCAATTACACGGCTACCCGTCAGTGCAAGGCCGCAGTCAGGGCCGCCGCGGCTAGCCTGCGGGCTAGGAACTGCGGTAATTTTGTTCGGGGGTATGGCATATGGGCCTCGCCAGTCTACGACGTGGTACGTCGTCGTGGCCGGCTAGCCAGTGGGTTCCGATCCCACAAAAACAATTTCAGGGATATTTAGCGGAAAAACTTGCAATTTCTCCTAAATTAAGACCCGAAACTTGTATTTTCGCATAAATAAGATCCGAAACTTCTAATTTCGAGGCTAATCGTCAGGCTATGGCCTTGGTTGGGGCCGGCTAGCCTAGGTTCCGCCGCTACAAAAATGGTCTTCAAACTGAAATTTTGCTTCAAGGCTCTAAACTTGCAATTTCATCAAAATTAAGACCCAAAACTGTAAATTCGACGTGTATTCAGTCAGGAAACTTGTAATTTCTTTCAAATTACGGCGTCAACTTAGCAAACTATCATTCAATTTAAATTGCAAATAATTTTAAGTTCAAATTCAATGTTATGGGCGCAGTCGGGGGGCGGCTTGCCCAGGTTTTGCACTTGCGCCCATCACTAAAAACAAAAGGCCCTGAAAATTGCAGTCTCGCTGAAATCAGAACGTGACGGTATTGTTACAGAGCCGAGTTCACCCTACGCGAGCCCAGTCTTGATCGTGAGAAAAAATAATGAGAAGCCAAGGATGGTGGTAGATTTTAGAGCTCTCAACAAACAGACAGTAAGACAACCGTACCCGCCATCTAACTAACGTCGAAGTTAGCTCAGTGCCCTCGCAGGCAGTAAGGTACACGCTTCCCTCGACTTAGCCCACGGCTTCTTCCAGGTACCATTAACTGTGGACGCTCAAGAAAAGACAGCAATCGTCACTCCTGACGATAGCGGTCAGTACACGAGGATCAAGGAGGCTCAGGGGCTTATGAACTCCCCGTTCTATTTTACTCGAATGATGAACACTGTAGGCTGGTGCCATTGCAAAAGGAATTGGTGCAATGTTTCATGGACGACATCCTAGTCCCAGCCAAAGACTGGAAGGATCTTTTATATCGCCTTAGACTCGTATTTGAACAACGGGCAACTCACGTTGAACCTTACGAATTGTCGTATAGGAGTTAAAAAAGTCGACTATTTAGGTTACACAATATCTGAAAATGGAATTACCCCAGGTAGGTCAAAAATGCCGGCAATCGAAAGCTTCCCCACATCTCAAAATTCCCGAGACATTCGCCGTTTTCTAGGATTCGTCGGTTACCTCAGACGTTTTATTCACAGGTTCTCCACCATAGCGAAACCATTAACAGATTTGACGGGCAAAACCTCCGAATTCATCTGGGGAGAATCTCAGAAACTAGCATTTGAAGATTTGATCGCCTACTGTCAGAGCCCGTGTTGGCAATTTTCAATCCTGTGGCTTACACAGAATTACACACTGATGCGTGCGCTTCGGGATTAGCCGGAATTCTCTTGCAAAAAGGAGACGACGAGTTACTTCATCCCGTTCAGTATCTGAGCTAGAAGACGACGAACGCCGAAAGCAAGTATTCTTCTTGCAAATTAGAACTCATGGCAGTAGTTTGGAGCTTAGATCATTTACGCCCGTTGATCTTAACCCTCAAAGTCCTAGTTTTAACGGATTGTCAGGCCTTGACTTATTTAGCCGCTAATCGTAACAAAAACTCTCAGGTCGCAAGGTGAAGTGAACTAATATCTAAGTACGACGCTGAAATCAGACACAGATCGGGTGTTAAGATGTGTCACGTCGATGCTCTCAGTCGAGGGCCAACTGAACGAGCCATGGATACAATAGATGAGATTTTAGTTGAAAGAGTAGAAGTAATTTACGTTTGTTCTGACAGGGAGAGCGATGAGTTAGAGGAAATTGACTGCATATAGCCGCGATCCAATACAGTGACCCAGAATTACGTCGCATAATAAAAGCACAGGAAGAACCAACGAAAAAGAAGACGACGAAAATATTCCAATACCTCCGAACAATGCAATGCATAATCCATAATGCACTGCTTTGTCGACAGGTGAAATCGCAAAGACAGTTTGTGGCTCTCAAGACACATCGAAAGAACATGGTTGTGCGTTTTCATGATTTAAGCGGGCACTTCGGAGTAGACAGAACAGTGAAAATGTTGAGTGAAAATTACTGTTTCCAGAAAATGAGGCGGTACGTAAAATTTCACATTAGGAGTTGTTCCACGTGTACCTTCATGCAAATTTGAAGCCTTGAACGAAGGGTCAGGCCGATAAGTGTTTAATGTTTATTTTGAAACAGGGGGCTTATTCTGTAAAACATCGAAGCTTTTACACGTTGCCTAGAAAGCAATGTTGCTATGGTAGAACTGTTGAAATCTGTTTGTTGCTTTTCCGCATTGCAGTTTTAGAGAATACCGATTTAGCAAAATGGAAATCGACTTCGGAATAATAACCAAAGAACTATACTGGAGGAGACCAAGCCATTAAATATGCGCTGAAAGAAAATAAAATACGCATTTGAACGTCTGTAAATTCAATTTAAAATTGCCTTTATTGCTGTTATATAATAAATTATATTGAATTGCCAACAGCTTGTTTTTCATATCGTTAAGGGAGAGTTCAAAAATGTAAATAAGGCAGCAGTGAGGATCATATCACGTGGCACGTGTAAACGTGCGGTTTATTTAGTCTATAGCGGGAGCGTACTATGAATCCTCACGCCCAAGTAGCCACGAAGAATCAAGCATACTAGTAGCTAGAATCTACCCGAGTAATGTGGGAAATCAGCAGCGTGCCTCTTCATGACGATTGAGAGGCGAGGATCGAGGAAAATTCCCGAAGATGAGAGCGAACAATTGATGAGAATGCCATGGATGAAAATGCCGACATGCTGACGTTCAAACCATTCAAGACAGGACTAGCGGCTTTCTCGACCACACAACACTCTCATCTGAGACTTCGAGCTAGAATACTTCTCGCTGTGGGCTGATCCTCCACAAGCTGCTGCGCCGGAAGTCAGAATGGCGAAGATCAGAAGCGCGAGCTGAAATAAGAAACTTTCGACGTTCTTATCCCATGAAAGACTTGAATAAAAATTAAAAAAGCTAGCCCGAGGAAAGTTAAAATTCACAATGATAACGGGGTTTGATAAAGATGAAAGCAACACTGCAATCGAATTTGTCGATATAGCAACAGAGTCTGGTGGTGCTACTATAATAACCTACTAAAGAAATACTCCTTAGCAACGTTGCTTCAAATTCACTGTTTCTAAAATTGCAGAATGCCGAATAGCAACGTTTCTATGATGGATAGCAACATTGCAATCGAAATTTGATTGCTATCGTGTTAGAGAATAAGGCCCCAGGAGTTGCACAATCATTATTCTAATAGTTCGAGAGCTAGCGACAGTCCCATTCAACCGGAAGAACACAGTCACCAAATTTGGGCAAAATGATGGCATTTGACCCCCTATTTACGAGTCCGGAAGTCTGCCATGCTGTATCTGGGGCCTAAGGATTTTATGGCTAATTAAAGTCCTTAATCTGGGACATTAATTTAACCAGAAAAACATAGACCCGAAACTAGTCTCATTCGAAAGGATTTATGAAGCTGATTACGAATATGATCGTCTGCCGCCGTCTGCCTGGGGCATTTGCCCTCTGTGGCTCGCCAAAAACACGTAATTCGGTGAATTTTGATCAACCGGAAGAACATAGTCCTGAAACTGATCTTATTCGATAGGATTTATGGAGATGATTACAAATGAAATCGTCTGCCGGCGTCTGCCTGGAGCCTTTGCCCTCGGTGGCCAGTAAACTCCTTAATTCAGGGGCATTAATTAACCGGATGAACTAAGTCCGGAGAATGGTCTTTTGCGACACATTTCATGTGGCTGAATAAGAAAGTGATCGTCTGCCGCCGTCTGCCTGGGGCATTTGCCCTCTGTGGCTCGCCAAACTCCCGTAATTCGGTAAATTTTAATTAACCGGAAGAACACAGTCCTGAAACTGGTCTTATTCGATAGGATTTATGGAGATGATTACAAATATAATCGTCTGCCTGGAGCATTTGCCCTCGGTGGCCAGTAAACTCCTTAAATCTGGGGTATTAATTAACCGGAAGAACTAAGTCCGGAGAATGGTCTTTTGCGACACGTTTCATGTGGCTGAAAACGAAAGTGATCGTCTGCCGGTGTCTGCCTGGGGCACTTTCCTTAGCGACCAGTCAAACTGCACCGGAGGAAAATGAATAACCGGATAAACTTAGTCCTGAAACCAGTCTCATTCGAAAGGTTGAATACGAATATGATCGTCTGCCGCCGTCTGCCTGGGGCATTTGCCCTCTGTGGCTCGCCAAACTCACGTAATTCAGTAAATTTTAATTAACCAGAAGAACACAGTCCTGAAACTGGTCTTATTCGATAGGATTTATGGAGATGATTACAAATGAAATCGTCTGCCGGCGTCTGCCTGGAGCATTTGCCCTCGGTGGCCAGTAAACTCCTTAATTCAGGGGCATTAATTAACCGGATGAACTAAGTCCGGAGAATGGTCTTTTGCGACACATTTCATGTGGCTGAAAACGAAAGTGATCGTCTGCCGGTGTCTGCCTGGGGCACTTTCCTTAGTGACCAGTCAAACTGCACCGGAGGAAAATGAATAACCGGCAAAGAATCTGTCACAATTATCTGTTCTGTCACAATTATTATTGTTTTCTCCTCCCCTTTTTCCATATGAGTATTATTAGTCGTCGTTTTGATTTTGATTGAAAGGAAATATAAAATTTAGTGAAAATAGTTTTTTCTTTGAGTTCTAACAAAAGGGGGAAAAAAACATCAAAGACAAGGTTGGGCCACCCCCAACTTGTCGCGGCCCCTGGGGTCTACCCCATCGTCCTCTCCTTATCCGCCTGGGCAGATGGTCAAACTTTGAAAAGTTTTAACTGGTTTTTAGCACTCGTGTATTTGTATCTTATACTTAAGTGTCCCATGCGTACATTCCAAGTTTTCTTTTCTTTTTTTTTTTTCTAAATGAAACAAGTCGTCTTGTCGCTGTCATTCCATCACAATTAGCGACTTTGGAATCTGAAAATACTTTTATTCTTGGATCATAAAATAGCTGATTGAATAAGTCTACACAAAGTTAATAATCAGAAAATAAGAAATTCTCGAGTTTTTCGAAAGAAATGGGCCTCCCATTCTATATTTTCACGAGCACAAAAAAAAGCGTATCATCTTGAAAAAGCATTGTATGGTTACAATAGCCCAGGCTTGTATGGGTGGGGGGGGGGGGTAAATCGATTGAAGGGTACGCGTTTTAAAAGCTGAACAAATTATGATTTATCGAACCGCTTGTAGGAAGAAAGTTGTGGTTTAATCTGACAAGACTTCGTGATTGCTGCGGAAAGTTTTTGGTGGTTAAGTTACGGGCTGAGGGGTTAGGGTAAGGTTGGTGGGAGGGGGGGTGGTGAAAACTGTAGCCTTTTAAGAAAACCTAATTGACTACAAACCTCATCCCGTGCTCTTTTTATACGTTGGGTAAGAGGGAAAATTTCGCGTTTTATTTATATTCCGCTTTTGCGCCCCACCCCTGTATACTCAATTTAACTTCGGTTTATCTGCGATCAGTGAACAGTTTTTTACGGTCGACGGTCTCCTACGCAGCTTTAAAAATCAAATAATTAGCACGCTTCGGTGACACAATGGTTTGGCTTGCCAACTTCTTTGCGCGGAAGCCAAACTAATATCGCGTAACTTTCAAACCGACCCCCCTCATCCTCCTTCTACTCAACCCGACCCCTTTTAAAGGCTCAGAGCCACTCCAGCTGACCTGAAACTTTTGACTGTAATTACTCCTTAGTTTGAGTTTAGAGCAATTATCTATCCACAAGGCTAACCGGATAATGGTATCAAGATATTAAACCTCATTACACTTATGCATGCAGGAAATATGGAAGGAACTACGTTAAAAAAAAATAAAATGGGATGCAGAGGAAACAAGGTCTTTGCTCTCAAAATGTAGGAGTATTTATGAGTTCGTTGTTCTCGCGACACCCACATTTTTTGAGTCCTTTTTTTGATGTTTCACTTCTTCAGTGAACTCTTCGGGCGGAAAGGCAAATTCACATTTCGCCAAACGGAAGTCAATTGATTAAAATCCAGCTTGTCAATCAGCTTATTGATTTGAATTCAACGATACCCCACCCACCCTGCTTTATTCGCCATTTGTGCAAGACAGGCAAATGAAACACAAATCCTTGACCATGGTCCTTCTTGTAACATAAACCCAATGCGACCTTTAGAATCTGATTTTAATTACAAATAAATTGTCTCCGGTTTAAAACATCGAAATCAGTTGAAGGAGAGGGAGGGGCAATTGACTTTCGCTGTCACTGAAAATACAGCCACAGTGTGCTATACAGAAAACCTTGAACAGGAGAGTGGTCAAAGCCTAAAGAAACCGCTTTTAAAAGAGATGTAACCGGCAGTAAATGAGGTGAATTTTACGCGGATTGTATAAAGTTCCTCGAAGTTAATCTTCCTGGCGACCCCAAGCAAGGTTTTAAGTCCCCTGTGTCATTAACCGAAGCGATGACTATAATAGTTGCGCTCGGGCACTGAGGGCGATAGATAAAAAAGCCGTCTTTACCTTGAATGGTGAAACGTGAAAGGAAATACTGTGTTTTTTTTTCTCTCTCTCTCTCTCTCTGTGTCTCTCCAGGGCGTACAAAACTCGTATAATTCTGATTTCAGTGAGTCTGGCAAAGAGAGTGTGCACGTATTTTCTTATTTTCGCTTTGACTTGGGCGCTTAAAAGGTGTACGTTCCAGTGGGGCGACTGTTGTTTGTTCTCAGCCGAGCGGAATAAAAAAGAATAAGATGAAAAAAGAAAAGCAAGGTCGCGAAACAGGGAACAACTCGAAAAACTGAGTAGAACACCGTTAAGGCGATTGTATAATAAAAATTTCTTTCGTTCTAAGGCGAGAGCTTGACACATTTTCATCCCTCAAAGGCTTTTTTTTTTTTTTTTTTGTCTCTCTTTTGACGAATACATCACGTTTAAGGAGAGCTAAATCTCACGCTTCAATCTAATAAAGGGTTTGGCGGGGGAGGGGGGGGTGAAGGGAGATCTAACGGTGTTCGAATTATTGCGTGAATAAAGTATGCGATTCTGCCGGAAGAGCCGTAAAATAGTTCTCCCCCTCCCCAACATCACATGCCATCTTGCGTGCATCAGAGACAGGCTAGACATTGAATGTGAAACGAATTCAACCAGTGCATCACGTTAAAGTGAAATAACGCCTTTGACCCTTTCCTGAGCCGTGTCAAACTATGAATAGCCTGATGACCTTAACACGATCGTTATTATTTTGACCCATTATTATCCGTATAACCAAGCTCTTTGGAGGCATATTTCTACTATATTTATACAGCTGTCGTTTACCCCAAGGTTGCGGCCCGCATAATTGCCGGCTGCTTGTTAATTGGAAGACAGAAAAAAGTAAACTGAATTAAATTTGATACATCTTCTAGAATGTGTCAGCAAACATTTTGATTTCCTTGGTATTGTGGAGGGCTGCCAGTCCCCAACGGATGTGGGCTCACCCAAGCCGCGTGTATGTTGTGGTGACGCTTCCCCACAAACAACTACAACTGCCCCCCCTCCCCCACTTCAATTTTATGCGCAATTGATAACTTTTTCTCAAATCACCAATTCGTGGATAGACGTTCATTTTAAAAACGCTCTAACTCGCGTTTAAAATTAAGGAAAAGCGCCCATACGCTTCTAAAATTAATAAAATGCGCCAATTCACGGCTATAATTGAGAGAAAAAAACACCGAACTAGTCTAGTGGCTGAAATCAGGCGCGGATCCAGAGCCGGCTTAAGGGGGAGTTGCACATGTGTTTCCTCGACCCCCCTCCAATCATACCTCGCCTACTTCGCGTTACGGAAATTACCGCCGTATATCTGCACCAATCGTGGACTTCAAGGGCTCATTTAAATCTTCAGGAAATTCCGCACAAGCGTACGATCTTCCTTTTTCATATTTCATCCCTAAAATAACTGTAAAACGCACACAAACATTTACCTTGAAAATTCACACTCTTTCGACGACTTATTTAGGAAAGCAAGATCGTACGCTTGTGCGGAATTTCCTGAGATTTAAATGAGCTCTTGAAGTCCACGATTGGTGCAGAAATACGGCGGTAATTTCCGTAACGCGGAGTAGGCGAGGTATGATTGGAGGGGGGTCGAGAAAACACATGTGCAACTCCCCCTTAAGGAGGGGGCCATATTATGAGTACATCCGGCCCCAGCACCTATACCATAGCACACGTCACACAGCTGCTAGATGTGGCAAAGTTATAGCTCTAAATCTTCGATAATTGAAGCATCGGAAAATGAAGGGAACCCAAGGGTTGGAAAAGTGAAAAAAACAAAAACAAACAAACAAACAAAAACAACATTTAACAACTACCTATGTAACGTGACGTAACGTTTGCCAAAAATATGACTCCCGCCGAATGAAGTGAACTCAGCGCAGTGGTCGAAGGGAAGCTCTTATGTCCGACTGCGATTGTAACCCTCAAAATCGGGTTTTTTAGTGAGCGAAATCCGGGGAATTACTTTTTCATTGAGTAAAACCAGCTAAAAAAGGTTCATAGAGCGAAAAATCAGCGTAATTAGTCTCTAAAACAGGCCACCCAGCGAAATTGGTTTACCGGCAAACGATTTCCCGAAATTGGCTGTTTAAAAAATTGACAGTCACCTTAGGAAATTGACAATTGCATCTTAAAATTTACAATTTCCTCTTAAAATTGACAATTTCCCTGTAAAATATACAATTTCCTCATAAAATAGACAATTTCCCCATAAAGTCCATACCGCTCCCGTCCGTTGAGAAAATGTGTGTTGAGAGGGAATTCGAGGTTGCTTCTGTTTTTTTGGCAGATCTGCGTATTATAGTTGTCTGCTTGTACCGCCCTCCTACTCCTTGCAGCGAGGCTATAGCAACATTTTTCAAGCGTTTGGACGTGTTACTAACGGAGGTCACGAAGTCCAACTGCCAGGTAGTTCTAGTGGCCGACTTCAACATAAACCTGCTTGACCCCTCTACAATTTTGTCGGACACGCTTGACCTTCTCGATTCCTTTGGACTGAATCTGACTCTACGGCAGGTGACGAGACCGGCTTCGGGTACTTGTATTGACAACGTCGCTTCATCTCTTCCTAGTAGTTCCTGTTTCTCCCAAATCTGTCCTTTTCTTCATTCGGACCATCTTGGGATAATTTTCTCGTTCAATCTTGCGCTGGGAGACGCAGCACCACCTATCTCGCTCTGTTTTCGGTCCCTTAGTGACTTGAACGTTTCGGAGTTTCGAGAGAGATTAAAGTCAATCAATTGGTTGGTCATGTATGCACTCAATGACCCAGATGAGCAAGCAGTCTTCATTGTCCGCTTGTTGGCTTGTAGCTTGGAGGAATGTTTTCCGGTTATTCGGAAAAAAAGAATCACTCCGGTGAAAAAGAAGAATCCCTGGTACACTCTCGAACTTCCAGCATTGAAGACTGAATGTATTCGTCTCTTCGAGCTTTCGTCATGGGACCGCACAGCAAAAGATGCTTATAAGAAAACGAAACGTCTCTACAGAAGTCTAGTGAGAGAAGCCAAAGTGGGCTATTTCAGTGATCGGGTCCTCACGGAGGGGAGTCAGGCTCGAACACTTTGGAGGTTGATAAGAGAGGAGGCCGGCCAGAGCCGACATGAAAATGCCGATTACCACGGTATAACCGCAGAGGAATTCAATGCGTCTTTCCTTGACACAGTGGAGAAACTGTGCAGCGGGGATAGCAAGGATATCCCGAGGGCAGACTGGAGGGACTTTTTTCGCTTGGGTAAAACAGATCCTCAGCCATTCAAGTTCAGTAGAGTCACTGTGGAGGAGGTGTACAAAGCACTTCGCTCTTTGAAGCCATCTCGTTGCGAGGACATATTTGGCATGAACAGCATTGTTTTGAGAGCGGTAGCTGATCTGATATGTGAGCATTTGTCTCACGTTTTCAACGAATGTATCTCTGCTGGCATTTTTCCACTGTGTTTCAAATACTCAAAAGTCCGTCCAATTTATAAGAAAGGGGATCCCAGCCTACCAGCGAACTATCGGCCGATAGCAATATTGCCATACTTGGGGAGGGTGTTTGAGTCATTCCTGCGAAGGGATATTGCCATGTTCCTTGAGGCCAACAAAATTTATTCCGACTGCCAGCATGGCTTCCGGGCTGGTAGGGGAACAGTCACGGCTGGTATTCAGCTCGTTAATGACTGCCTCCAGGGGCTCGAACCTCGTCATGTCGTTTGACATGACAAGGGCGTTCGACGTCATACCTCATGACATTCTTTGCCGGAAGCTGGAGGGCTACGGTTTCATGGATGGCTCTCTTCGCCTAATAAAATCATATTTGTCGGATCGCTACCAGACAGTCTCCACTGGATCCGAGGTATCGTCTGTTCGTCCGGTCCTACACGGTGTTCCGCAGGGCTCCCACTTGGGGCCGGACTTGTGTGCTGTTTTCAACAATGACTTACCGGCTAGCCTGCCTCGATTTGTGGAACTTCAGAATTGTTACATATATGCAGACGACGTCTCGGTGCAATTTGCGCTCCCTGATAGTGACTCGGCCCCCATTTGCCCTCCAAATGTTCGGAGTTTTTGGAGGCATGGTGTGGCGCAAATAAGCTCATCCTCAATTCTGGCAAGACCCAGTGCCTGGAGGTGACATCAGCGTCATCGGTGGCGCCTTCTCCGCAGGAGCCGCTCAACTTCCTGGGATTCAGGCTGGACAGCAGACTCAATTGGGAACACCACATTGACATGGTCTGCGGAAAGCTCTCTCGCAGTCTATTTTTGTTGCGGCGACTCAGGGGCTCTGTGTCGGAGGTTGCGCTGAGAAGTGTATATTTCGCACACTTTCACTGCCACCTTCTTTATGGGGTTCTGCTTTGGGGCGCTTCACATCAGGCTGGTCGCGCCTTTCAGCTTCAGAAGCGTGCTGTGAGGCTTCTTGCGGGTTTGAGGCCAAGGGACTCGTGTAGGGAGGCTTTCACTGCGCTTGGGATACTCACCCTCACTTCTGCTTTTGCCCTCCGTGAAATACGTGAAGTCTAACTCACAACTGTTCAAGTCACACTCGGATGTCCATGTCTATTCGACGCGGAACGCCAACAAGCTTATAAAAGATAGAACCCGTTTGAGACTCACTAATAAGAGCTTTCACCAACTTGGCATTGACCTCTATAACATGCTGCCTGGATCAGTGACGCAGCAGCCTCCGAAAGCATTCAACAGGAAGCTTAAAGGACTGTTTCTTGCAAAGGCCTGCTACTCCGTGGATGAGGTGAAGGACGCTCTCTGCTCGTGGAAGCCTTTGTCTCTGTGATTTTAAATTTGACGTTGTAATGCCCGTTTGGGTCTCTACAATAAATCGGTTTATTATTATTTATTATTAAAATTGACAATTTCAGCATAAATGAAATTGACAATTTTCTCACTAAATTGACAGTTTCCTCGTAAAATTGACAATTATCTTATAAAGCGCACCATTTCCTCATAAAATTCACGATTTTCTCATAAAATTGACAATTTCCAGATACAGTGACATTTTCATCATAAATTGACAATTCCTCATAAAACACACAATTTTCTCATAAAATTGACAATTTCCTGATAAAATTGACAATTTCCTCATGAAATCGACAATTTTCCTCGTAAAATTGACAACTTCCAACATTTTCCTCATAAAACCTACACTAAAAAATTGACAATTTCCTCATAAAACCTACAATTTCCTCAAAGAAATTCACGATTTCCAAATAAAATTGACAATTTCCTCATAAATTGACTTCTCCTCATAAAACATACAATTTCCTCAAAGAAATTCACGATTTCCAAATAAAATTGACAATTTCCTTATACTGTGACAATTTCCTCATAAAATAGACAATTTACGCATAAAACTAGCAATTTCAGCATAAGATTGACAATTTTCCCATAAAATTGATAGTTTCCTCGTAAAATTGACAGTTTTCTTATAAAGCACACAATTTCCTCATAAAATTCACGATTTCCAAATAAAATTGAAAATTTCCTCATAAATTGACTTCTCCTCATAAAACATACAATTTCCTCATAAAATTGACAATTTCCTAATAAAATTCACGATTTCCTCATAAAATTGACAGTTTCCTCGTAAAATTGACAATTTCCTCGTAAAATTGACAATTTCCTCACAAAATTGACAATTTCCTCGTAAAATTGACAATTTCCTCGTAAAATTGACTATTTCCAACATTTTCCTCATTAAACCTACAGTTTCCTCATGAAATTCACGATTTCCAAATAAAATTGACAATTTCCTTATAAAATAGACAATGTATATATAAAATTGGTCAATTGTAAATGAGGTTATTTCCTTGGTCAATAGTAAATGAGGTTATTTCTCATAAAGCTGATGATTTCCACATAAAATTTACAATTTCCTCATAAAGCTGATAATTTCCTCGTAAAATTGACAATTTATTCTTAAAATTGATCATTTCCGCGTATAATCGGGTATTCGTATTAAATATAACAAATTTAAAACCAAAATAAACGATCACCAATTACGGTATTAACAATAATCACCTAAAGGGAAAAATTAATAAATTCCAAAGACCAAAAAAAAAACGTTTGTAGATAAGCTACGATTTCCCCGTGAAATTGAAAATTTCTGCTTCGAATTGACAAGTTTTAATTGATAATGCGCCAATAAAAATGACCAGTCCGGAGAATAAGTCCGGAGAATGGTCTTGTGCGACACGTTTCATGTGGCTGAATACGAAAGTGATCGTCTGCCGGTGTCTGCCTGGGGCACTTGCCCTTAGTGACTAGTCAAACTGCACCGGACGAAAATAATTAACCGGAAGAACATGGTCCTGAAACCAGTCTCATTCGAAAGGTTTCATGGAGCTGATTACGAATACGATCGTCTGCCGCCGTCTGCCTGGGGCATTTGCCCTCTGTGGCTCGCCAAACTCACGTAATTCGGTAAATTTTAATTAACCGGAAGAACACAGTCCTGAAACTCGTCTTATTCGATAGGATTTATGGAGATGATTACAAATATAATGGTTTGCCGGCGTCTGCCTGGGGCATTTGCCCTCGGCAAGTGCCCCAGGCAGACACTGGCACACGATCACTTTTGTATTCAGCCACATGAAACGTGTCGCAAAAGACCATTCTCCGGACTTAGTTCATCCGGTTAATTAATGCCCCTGATTTAAGGAGTTTACTGGCCACCGAGGGCAAATGCTCCAGGCAGACGCCGGCAGACGATTTTATTTGTAATCATCTCCATAAATCCTATCGAATAAGACCAGTTTCAGTACTATGTTCTTCCGATTAATCAAAATTCACCGAATTACGTGTTTTTGGCGAACCACAGAGGGCAAATGCCCCAGGCAGACGGCGGCAGACGATCATATTCGTAATCAGCTTCATAAAACCTTTCGAATGAGACTAGTTTCGGGTCTATGTTCTTCTGGTTAAATTAATGTCCCAAATTAAGGACTTTAATTAGCTATAAAATCCTTAGGCCCCAGATACAGCATGGCAGACTTCCGGACTCGTAAATAGGGGGTCAAATGCCATCATTTTGCACACATTCGGTGACTATGTTCTTCGGTTGAATGGGACTGTCGCCAGCTCTCGGTCTATGAAACTTGCAATTTCGTCATAAAATGAACAATTCATAAAAAATTTACGATGTCCTCTTAAATTTCACAATTTCCAATTCAAACTATGTCCTTACAAAAATCCCACATACAATCCCTCATACAATACGTCATTTTATTCATAAAATTTACTATTTCCTTAATAAACTGACGATTTTCTCATCAAATAGACAAAGACAGGAAATTTTCTCATAAAATCAACCATTATGCTCATAAGCTTTAGATGTTTTATAAAATTGAAAGTTTTCTCACAAAACAGACAATTTCGTTGTGAAATTGGCAACTTCGTTGTGAAACCGACGAGTCTCGTCATATAAAATGGACAATATGTCACCATATTGTCCACAATAATGTGTACATTACTACATTGGTGAAGTGTTTCGCATATTTTGTTGCCCTTGACCGGCAACCGCCGCATTTCGCGTACATTTTTACCTTGAACGTGGCAATTCACGTGAGTGTTTTTCCCGAATGTTGCGTTTTGCCCACCGTCGGGGCATTTTGCTGCGTAGTTTCCTCGTTGTGTCGCGGTCTTTCGAAAGAGTTCTTTTCCTCACAATGTGACGTTACTGCTTAAAAAGTTTGCCCTCTTGGTGTGACTTTTCGCGCATAAATTTTCCCCCTAAGACGTGGTGGCGTTCAACGTCAATTTTCCTCTCAGTGAGAAGCCATTCACGAGAGTTTTTCCCCTTAAATAACTTGGTAGTGGTAACAGTACCTGGACTGTGTTTTGTTTGATAAGTAGGACTGTCGAAATATGAGAGCGATTACGTGAGATGTGATTTTAAAATTTAATTATCCACTGTCTAATTCTCCTCGACGCCAAGGGAGGGGCCATGGCCCCAGTGCCACTGGCTTAAATACTGAAAAAGTGCTGATTCACTGTTAAAATGGAGAAATAACGAGTCAAGAAAACACCAATTTATTCTAAATAAATGAAATTGTTGATAACTCATGGCTGAAACTGACATGTAATCGGGTTTTCGTGAGGCTAAAATTGATAAAAGGGCACAAGCAAAGCGATAATCCGAGACTAAAATGGACAAACCGACCTTTTTTTCCACATTTGAGCCCCTAATAAACGGATCTTCTCCATTTTAGCCGCTAGTCAGCACTTTTTCCTAATTTTCGCCGCGATTTAGCGCTATTTTCTCATTTTTTTTCGTGATATACAGTTCAATTTCAGTCATTTAGCGATTTTTTTTAAAAGTTGGCAAATGAATTGGCTTGTTTTTGATAGGTACGTCTTATCTTGAGAAAAATTTGCTAACTCGTGGCTAAAATTTAGGCAAAACGGTGAAAAACCCCTTAATCAGGGGACCCCAGGTTAGTTGATTTTAGCATCTAATCAGTGCTTTATTTTTCTAATTTTTGCCATGAATTAGCACTTCTACCTCAATTTTAGACCTGAAATTAATAAAAAGCGCCAATTCACGGCTAGAATTGAGAGAAAAAAACACCGAATTAGTGGCTAAAATCGGGCGCGAATCCAGAGCACGCAAATTTATATAAAACCAAACAGTCTGGTTTTCCATTAAAAAGGTTGACAAAACCATCCCTGAAATTGGATGCTCACTGGATATTAGCGCGAAAACTTCCCCTCAGCTTCCCAAAACCTACTACATGGGCCGAAAACCACCGAAATTTGTTATTTGGCCATTCGATTGTCCAATTGATTGATCCATGGCTTGTCTGGGTGTATAATCACTGGCAAAACTACACCTTCAAGCGATAAATTAGGGGATTTTCTCAATCTTGGCCATGGAAGTTGGCTCCAGAAATCGCGAATTGTCGTTCTCTCCGAGAGCTTTTTCTCTTTAATTGAGCCGCCAATTAGCGTTTGTCTCTATTTTAGCAGCGAATACGCGATTTTTCTAAATGTTGGCAATGAATTTGATTTAGCCACAAATTGGATCTTTGATCTTTGTTTCCATTTTAGCCTCGAATCAGCGCTATTTATAAATGGTCGCAGTGATTCAGCGATGTCTTCCTATTTAACAACGAATTAGCGTTTTATTGCTTCAACTTAAGCAGTGAATTAGCGTTGTCTTCGTAAGTTCAGCAGCAAATTTGCGACTTTTTCACACTTATCCATGATTTAGGGGTTTTTCCGTTTTAGTAGCAAATTAGCGCATTTTCTAAATTGGAGCTCCAAAATATTGCTTTCCTCGAATGTAGCCGCGGATTAGTACCATTTTTGAAATTTTAGCTACGAAGTGACCCCTGAAATCCATTTCTCAATTTTAGCAGTTAATAAGCGATTTTTCATCATTTTAACAGCGAATTAGCGCTGTTTCTCAATTTGAGCAGTAAACTATTAGCGATGTATTCACATTTAGCTACGAATCAGCGGTTTCCCTCAATTTTAGCAGCGGGTTAGCGCTTTTTTTCATTTTAGCGTTTTAATCTACTTTAGCCGAGAATTAACGCTTTTCCTCAATTATAGTCGCGAATTAACGCTTCTTCTCAATTTCATACACTAATTTGCCTTCAGAAATAGTGAATTGGCTTTTCCTGAATTTTAGCTTTGAACGATGAGCGTTTTTGCTCAATTCTAGCAGCGAATTAGCACATCGTATCCATTCCAGCAATGAATTAGAGATGTATTTATATTCAGCGACGAATTAGCGTTTTTCTTAATTTAGCTGCGGATTATCGCTTTTTCTTAATTTCAGGCCCGAATTTGTCTCAATTTTTATCCACGAAGTTGCCATCAGAATTATGAAAATGGCGTTTCCTCAATTAGAGCTTTAAATAATCGCTTATTCTCTACTTTAGATGTGAATTAGCGCTTTTTCTACTATTTAGTATTGAATTAGCGCTTTTCATCAATTTTCAAACCTCAAATAATAGCCCGAATCACAAAACCGCTCAGACGCTAATGCGCTCCTAAAATTAGAAAAAAAAAACCGTTTCGCGGCCGAAATTGGCAATAATTAACGGCTGAACTAGGGAAAAGCATTATAATATAGCTACAAGTATTTTAAAAATGCTAATTTGCGGTAAAATTGAGGGAAAACACCAAATCGCAAGATCTGAAAGTGAAAAATTCGCTAACGAGCTGTTAAAATTGAGAAAAAGCGCCAATTAACAGCTGAAATTGAGAAACACTACTGACTCGCGCTTAAAATGAAGTAAAAGAGCTCTCAATTTGCTCTCAGTGGGATGATGCGTGTCCGAGCAATGTGAATGTAATAGTAATATTTCACAACGAGTGAGGAAAGCGTCACTTTACGCGCGAGTTGTGTTTGGCGATCGAGGCGAAGCCGAGTTCACTAACAACGGGCGCGTAAAGACGCTCCTCACGAGTTGCGAACGCCATTTTTCGCTTGACCGACAAAGTGTGAGGCACTTCACCATGACTCACTCCTAACAGTGACGGAAAGTATTTTACATCACTCCTAGCAGTGCAATTTTTACAGCTCTCAGCACATCATATTACTCTCATGATACAAAAGACCAAAAATCGCCTAAAAACAGAGAAAAAAGGGGTAAAATCATCGTTTTTGACAAGTTTTGGTCCCCAATCGTCAGAGGAGTGCCCCAAACACACAATGGCCCGCCCGTGGCATGCCGTGGTAAATTATCATTTTTAATGTTGGATTTTGGCACCATTCAGATTTTTGTGCAAATGGAAAACGCTACAAATCTCGCCTCCGAAGTGGGCGGCTAAAATTGAGAAGGCGTACTTATGTGCCGTTCTTGGGGGCAAGTAGGCGGATAAAAGTTTGGAAATCGCTACCTAACTATTCGTGCACACATCACCCAGACCAAAATTATAAATAACACTTATTTTTGGGCTGAAATTGAGATAAATGGCAAATTTACGGCTTAAATTATTGAGAAAAATCTCTGATTCACGGACAGAAGTAGGAAAAAGTGCTAAATCACGGCTAAATTCAATAAAAATACATACCTGATTTGCGGGGTAGAACGTTACTTCACGGCTAAAATTGAGAAAAAGCGCTAAAATCGTGGTGAAATTATCAAAAAAGCGGGATTCACGGTTAAATTACGAAACCCACATTAATTCACGGATGAATTCACCTATGGTTTTTGCGAAAAAGCGCTAATTCTCGCCTAAAATTTACGAAAACATAAATTCTCGACTTATTCAGAGCACAAGTTCGTAGCTCAGTCTGAGAAAAAGCGCTCATTGAATGGCTAAAAGTGAAAAAATCGCTAATTATTCGCGGGAAAAATAAAGAAAAAGTGCTAGTTCTAGGATAAAATTGAGGGAAATTGTTCTTTAGTGGCTAAAATCACGAATTCACGGCTAAAGTGGAGAAAATCGCTAATACATCGTTTTAAAGTCGGGAAGAAGCTCGCTGAAGTGTGGAAAAAACGCTAATTCGCAGGCTTCTGAAGGTAACTTCATGGCCGAAAGCGAACAAAATCGCTAATCCACGGCTAAGTGAGGAAAATGCGCTAATTTGCGGATAAAATTGGGTAAAATCGCTCGCTAGGAGGATAAAATTAATTAAAGAACTAATTCACAACTAAAATCAAGTTAAATGGCAATTTAGGGGGGCTAAATAGACGGCATTTGCTAATTCATGGAAATAAATTGAGTAAAAATGGCAAGTCGCTAAAATTGGACAATAGCGCTAATTCACGGTTAAAATTGGGAAAAATCGCTCATTAGCGGCTAAAATAAGGGAAAAACACAAATTCATTGCAAGAAAAATCGCTAATTCGCAGCTAAATGAACACAAATCGCTAATTCACCGATGAAATCGAGAAGTATTGATGACGGTGGGGGGGGGGGGGAACCCCTAATTCGCGGCTCCTGGGGCGCTGGTGAAAAAATTCACCTGTGGGGGGGGCGCCCAAATGTCTAAGGCCGGCCACTGCAATGAGCTGCGCCCCAGAGCACATCTTTGTGCTAATGGAAAACACTATTATACACTGTCGTTAACTGATGTTGTTGACGTTATTGAACAGGCCCCCCCCCCCCACTCCGTGTTATTCAGAGCGTCACGGCTTTTTGCCCAAAAGATCAAAGTGTTGTGCTCAAGGGGTGGCGGGAGGGTGGGGTGGGGGAACGGGTGGCCCGCCTGAGTTCTTACAACCACGTAGGTGTATGGCCCACGACCAAAAAAAAGGTTGACCAGCCCTGGGACCAGGAGAATAGAATGCGATGGGAACTCGTTTCACGGGGCCAAAATCGAGAAATTCGCGGTTTACATTGAAAACAATTGGTAATTATGGAGAAAAAATTAAGAAAAACAGCAATTAGTGGCTAAACGCGGGTGCGGATACAAAGTTGTAATTCGCGGATAAAGTTTAAAATGCATATGACACCTTTGTGGCTTTAAATTGCGAAAAAACACCGATTTACGGCTTATATGTTCAAAAGAAACCGCTAATTTGGGACTAAAATTTAAAAAAAACGTTTGGTCGCGGTAAAAATTGAGAAAAGTGCCAATTCTTGGGTGAAAAGTTGTCAAAAAGCCCTCATTCTAGGCTGATATTTGAGAATGTGGCTTAAATTGGGTATAAGCGCTAATTGGCGGATAGATTGTGGAATAGTGCAAGCCGACTGAAGGCCTGAGGATGTTGAAATGCACGAAAAAACACTGATTTTAGCAGAGTTTTATTCAAATTATTAGGGCGCATCATAATAGAAACGATAATTTACAGGTTTTTCTTTGAATCTACAGTTTCCCATAGTAATTTTCCAACAGTTTTGACCCGAAGGATCTGGCAAGACTGACCAATCAGGGTCACAGCAAGTTGTCGCTCTAGTTGTCGCGATGTGCAGTGGTCCTCGGGCCGAATGCGGGTCGCAGGTCACGTCTACCATAGTCCACGTGAAGACACGGTTTTCATTTATAGAAGGAAAAGAGCGAGCATTCCCCTCCTCCTACGTGCTACTTTGGGCTCTTGAAGGCACTTGTATGAAAGCTGTTGCCCTAGGTTGAGAGAGGGCTGCTGGAATCAACCTTATGGGCTCCAAAGCAGCTTATCTATATGAGCAAATTATAACGGGGAAGTGGAGAAATTATGAAAACAAGTTGTTGCCAGTTCGTAAAAGAACATGATCAATAAATAAATTTTGATGCGCAACAACGCCACCCTCGCTGTCACATTTCCTTGATCGTAATTTCATAAACTTGATAGCCTTACGCAACACGATTTTTTTTTTAAATGACGTTATTTGTTTTATAATTGTCGTGTTGAACCGTGTTGAAGATGATCTTGATAAAGTCCAGGAGTGTGTTTAGTAAATTTATAATGCACTATACCGAGCCAGCTCAAATTAGGGCTTAAAAGGTTAAGCACCAGACAGTTTGACTTTGGGTGGGCGGGGTGGGGGGATTCATTGGTTTAGTTACTTGGAAAGTCACTCCTACGAGCTTTATGCACCACGGGCTCAACGGTAATAAATGAATGTAGCCTTGGCATTATTTGAAAAAAAAAAAAAGTTCAACTGAACCGCTTATAATGTCAATACGGGGGGCACGGGAATTTCTAACGGGAAATCACTCGGCCGAGCAAATAAGTAAGTTGAGTGTTTTTTTTCTCTTTTTGCCATAGTTTTATTAATTGAGTCTTTGCTTATGAGAAGTCAAAGATTGTAAAAGCTGACTCGAATCAAAACATTTGATTGCGGAGCGTGCTTATCTCGCCTTTCTCTCACGGTTCTGCCGCCTATGTATAATGAGAGGGAGAACATTTTCAAAAGGATTGACTATTTTTTTTTTTTCTTCTCATAACCTTAATAGCAAATTTAAACAAAATTCCTCGCAGGCTTTTACAGATTTGAATAACTCAAGAGAGAAGCGTTACATACAGATTGACATTGCTCCAGACTTAAACGAACTGTCAGATCGTGCACGCTTATACAACCCCCTTTTCAACCCCTTCCCCTTCAGCATCTTCACGTCATAAATTTAACCTTTTTCTTCACAGACTTGACAAGTATTTAAGTTGCCCGAATACGGGCAAGAGGGTGGTACATAAAACATTTCCTAAGCCTATATAGGCGTGGAAGAACTTTATAAGGAAGTCCCTTTTGTATTGATTGCGTCATCATGTAGCGAAAAAGGGTGAGAGAGAAGAAGAAGAAAAAAAAGGAACGAGTTTAGAAATAAGTTTTATACGTTGAGCTTAATAAATGAATGTTTGAAAGGTCGCTCGTGAAATCTGGGCATTGCGAGGCGAACGGTCATTGATTATTCAATGAAATTTAAAAAAAGTTTCTGAGAGGCTGTACGTGAACCCTGCGCACACCCTAACGAATTTGATCCTTATACACTTTATTTTGGTGAAACTCTTGACGATTCTACATCCTCCTCGCCCTCTCTCCATCGGTCTAAATTTAATCGTGTTTCAAATAGAAAAAGATGGTGTGCGTCAGTTTTTCCAGAAGAAGAACGATTTTATAAGCGTTTGATAATTCACATTAACAAAAGGAATAGGCATTAACGGAGGCTATTTCTCAATTTGTATGTCAAAGTTTATATGCTCAAAAAGACAGACGGGTGTGTGAAAAATGAGAGAAAGGACATTAAAAGGATTTATGGCTTCCATTACCTTTCTCCACATCACTTTTCCCACAACCGCCGAGCAATCGTTTTTACCACCCTCCGCGATAGCTCTCACAATATCCTTCGGTTTCCTTCATCCCCTCCACCCCACCCACACCAGTCCTTGCACGATGTCCCTCCAAGATAGGGAGGAATCATCTCCGTGGCAGGCACTCTTCATCGATTTTATTCCACGTATGAAAGCAACCCGTGACGATCATGTATATACAATGATGGGGGGGGGGGGACAAGAAGGCCTCTCTTTAACCCTCCCCCACCACATCACAGGCACAGCCGCTTCAGCAACATCAACCCCTTGCGCCCTATCGTTTAAAACGTCCTGTCGTACGCTATTACTGTTC